>CAAKHG010028579.1:0-15891 GCA_901007715.1 Dactylopterus volitans
GGGGGGGGGGGGGGGGGGGGGAAGAGGGGTGTGGTTAGTCCTTGAGTCCAAGCAGGTGCAGCACACTGAAAGGGGGAGGAGAGGAAGGAGAAGGGAGGCAGGGGTTAGTTACCATGGCAACACTACACTACTCAGTGTGAAAGTGGCGGCGGGGGTCTACGGCTGTGTTAGCCGCCGGGCTAAGCTCGGATAGCATCAACAAGGAAGTAGCGTGTGGACATGATACGTGCCTACTGGTTGCCAAGGGAGACAGAAGAGGAGGAGCCCCTGCTATTTGGCAGACTGTGATTTGTTGTCGGTTGATCTAACTAAGAACAACAAAATCACTAGTCTTCCACACAGCAGCGGCCGGGGGAAGAATCAATCCACTCCCTGCTTCACAGTGAAATGGCTTGGAAGGCAAAGACACTCAATAGGATCCCCTCCACCCCCCCTTTCTTCATATCACATTCAATGGATAAATGTGACAGTATGAAATAAAAACCTTAAATATCCATTTGGGGAACAAAAAACAAAAAAACAAAAAACAAAACACCACCACCAAGAAAAAAGCTCTTAAAGTTTGCCTGCTCATTCATAGCCATTTCATGTAAGAGGAAGGTTTTAAACTACTTGCAGGTTGCATGGGGGAAGAAAGGAAGGGTGTTAGTGAAGAAGACACAGCAGGCGAGAGAAATGCCCAAACCCGACAGGAAGTGAGCTCGCTAGCACCGGGATGCAAGTTCATTAAAATGGGTATAGTCGTTGACCGTAAAAAAAGACGAAAAACAAAACAAAAAAAATCTATTTATGTGAAAAGTCAAAACACGGGAGGGATTCGATTCGCGTCAGCTTTGCTAACCAGAACGAGGCTCCTGTTGACACGCGAATAATTGCAACTTTTAGTCGGAACTTGCCTGTTCTGTAGAAGGTACTGGGCGTTCTGGATCTGATCCTGGGTGCCGGTGATGGTGATGATTCGGTCCTCGGAGCCTTCCAGGGGTTCATCGATCTTGATGGAGGCGCCAGACTCGTGGCGGATCTGTTTGATCCTCTGGCCCCCCTTACCGATGATGGAACCAGCCAGCTGTCGGGGGGGGGGAGAGAGGGTGAGGAGGGAGGGTGAGGGGGAGGTGGGGAAGGAGGGAAATGAAGCAGGCACATAAACACGTTTGGGATTTCAGCTTGAAAATCTGAACATTAAAAGAGGACAAATCCAGACTGAAATGACATGTTGGCGGCTCTATTTGGGCTGCGAGTGAGTGTGCGCGCGCGGGTGCGCAGTTACTCACGTCTTTCGGGATGGTTACTTGTGTGGTTATGACGGGGCCGCCCATGTCGCTGTAGGAGCCTCGTCCACCTGGCGGCGAGAGGGAGACGATGGGTGAGAACCCAGGCAGAGAGCGAGAGAGAGAGAAAAAAAAAATGAAGAGTAGGGTTGAAATTAAGATCAGAAGAGAATCAAAATCAATAGCTGGTGGACCAACATAAATCACATGTGGCCCAGAAAACTTGCTTTTAATTTTAATTTAAATAATTGATTGAAAAAAAAGGGAAAAAAAAGGTGGAGCTTCACCTGACTGATAGCTATCCCAGGAGGAACGGCTGTCTGAGCATGAGAGAAAGTAACAAAAGTCACTGGCTAAGTTATTTCTGTGACATTTGTAAACAACAAATATTCAATCTGCTCATAAACGGGGTTTTTCTCTGCCTGCTGTCCCAAGCGGACCACCTTTGTATTTCTGGCCACAAAGGCTGACCTGAATGACCCGTTTTAGGGTCTCGGAGCTTCCCAAGTAATCACCAGTCAATGTATGATTATCGTTATTGGGCGGCGGCTGTCACTTTTAACTGCGTCCGCGCTGCCGTGCTCTGGCCGGGTGTGTTTAGCAACCCAGATATTTTGGCCCGGTTCTGTCCGTTTCAGGATCAACACTTGCTGCACCGAGTTAACATGTCGTTCAATTCACCCGACTCTGTGCATAAAGCTTAAAGGAAGCAAAAACGCTGGGATTTTCACAGGTGAGAGTACGACCATGAAATGTCAAATAACTGAATTAAAAAAAAGCAAAAAAAGGGAGCGAAATATGTTGAAATGAGCCTCTGTTCAAAACTCAAGCCAAAGCACAAACTACTGTGTTCACGTGGCTTCCACTGAGGCAGTAGGGCAATGTTCATATGCGCCATTCGTGAGGCCAGCAAATGCTCGTGATAAAAGCTGTGTTATCAGAGTAAATGAGCCTGGAGCACCCAGGTTTCCTTTTAATGAGTGACTTATCTGGTGAATTTGGGCCTGAGTGGGCTGCTCTCAGCCATGACAGCTGTTGAAAACTGAACAACAAAGTGTAAAATCCCCAAAATCAAACTATTTCAGGTAAGAACTATTCAAACTGAGAAAAATTATTCAAATTCAGTGTCAAACAGTTCCCTTGTTGCCTCTGCGGCCGTCTCGGAGCTCCCAATCTCGCGCTTTAACCAAATGGAGAACGCTGAGCGCAGAGCGCCCCCTCATGGGCTAAATAAAACATGAAATTACAATTTCAAGAAATATCATTTGCATTTTAACCCAACAACATTACAACGGGTTTCCCCTCTAAAAAGCTTTAAATTCTAAATACACACATTCACATTTAATATCCAAGCTAAAAAAAGAAAAAAAAAGAAAAGAATTGTCACATTAGTCAGGCGCATTGCAGGTTAGTTTATCTTGAGCAGTTGTAGCTGCGAGCAATTTCAAGTAAAATTAGTCATTCTATATTCCTGTGTTACAGCGGCAAACAATAGCCAAAACACCCAAATGTCACCTGCAGTGTCGTTCCGGCCACTCGTGTCATTTTGTTTTATGAACGTTCTCCGCATCCAGGCCAATCGCTTGGCGTAGCGGCGAGATGACCGAGGCCTCGCGTCAACACATTCGTATATAAAACCCACTCGAAAAATATGGAGGCATGTAACACTTACCATAGCCGCCTCCACTCTGCAAGAGACAAACAGAAACACACACGGGTTACACACGGACGAGGCAATTCCTTCCATCTCGGCGCGGGTCTCGGATGAATGGAGCGAGGATTGGAGGCACACATGTATTGATGATGCGGCAGCCTTGTCCATGGAGTAGACTCAAATAAAAGCCACCCAGTTTTCATCCATATGCCAGACTCCTCCTACTTCCCTTCCTCCACCCCCCCTCCTCCCCTCCAGCCCTCCCCCCTCTCCCGTCTCTCCTTGCATCTCCATCAGCCCCCATTTTCACCTGCTATTCAGCTGCTGCTGTCACCAGGGCAACAGGCAATTCAAAACGCTGTTGCTGAGCAACGGCAGGCAGTATCCTGCCAACTCTCAGAGAGGGAGAGAGCGAGAGCGAGAGAGACCTTCCAGTCTGTCAACAAAGCGTTATTATTGCCTAGCAACCAACCATGGCCACCCCCACCCCCAACATCCTCTCTCCCTCTCTCCCGCTCTCTCTGCAAGAAAAACAGGCTGGCCGTGAAAAGTACACAGTAAGAGGGCAATTATAGCCGATTATTATGGGGTGTCTCCGGCTGTGGTGATTACGGTCATTTGGTGGGATGGCTTATACCATTCCGAAACTAGCTTGCATGAAAGACCAGGTTTCAGATGAGTATGTGCACATAAGTGACCAGCTATGACTGTATCGACAATAAACCACTCCTATAAAAACACCACCGTGGACAATCAGAGCTTATTGTCTAATGCTGGAACAATCCGGCATGCTAGCAAGAGCAAGCTGGCACCCAATGGGATGCTAGAACCGATGCTGCAAGCATTTAGCAGAGGGGTCACTAACCATGTTATCACTATAGCGATCCGGTCTGCCTCTTCTGTCACTGGAGAGTGTCGTGGAAAGAGGGAGATTGGGTGCGGGAGACGTAGGTGGGGGCGGAAAGAAATAGAAAATGCTTTAGAAAAATGCTTGAAAACATTCCAGAGAAAATTTCTGGTCTAGGTCAAACTACACACACACACTGAGCAAGATTACAGTATAAACACATTTCCTCTCAGCCATCTTCCCACACAGTAACAGGAACGGCTCTGACAGTGTTATGGTGAGAGGAGTGACAGGTGGTGGTGATACTGATGATCAGAGCCAAGGGCTGCTGCACCCACCCACCCAAAAAATGTGTTCCGATTTATTTGGTCTTGCTGTTCTTGAAAAATACGCATGTAAAAAGATATCAATTGCGTGCCAATCCATGAACACAAATGGTGTCAGTTATGAACCCGGTGACCGGAGGAGCGCCGCATTAATGGGCAACTCCTCGCGTCGGAAAGCACGATGCCCTTGATCACGAGTCTCGTTCAAAGAATGACAGCTTCCCATCAGCGCATGACCCTCACACACACCACCACAAATACATTCTTAGCCCAGGAAACGCTGGGACTGAATAGCAGATTGAGTGGGTTATTAACACAAGGGGTGGTCATACTACATTGATGCAGCTCCCCACCAAGCACTTCAAATAAGTGCAATCTGAACAGGTGAATGGGGATCAAGCCATGGGACTTGCAGACTGTGCAGTAATGGATATTTCAGAGGCAGTCATTAGTATGTAAAATTAAGTGAAACGACGAGGGGAGTCAAATAAGAGGTTAGAAGTGTTCCTTTCTCATGAGTTTTCAGATGAAGTGGACGATCGGGCATTATTTAGAATAAAACTGTAACGATTACATTTTTAAGCAAGGAAATGAGGGACTAGTGCGGATACTTCAACATTAACATTTAAATACCCAATTTTGTTTTTGCCAAATGACCACATTTATGAATAGAAAACGGCTACTTAATTGTCCCTCACAAAGACAAAACGGACCTAGTCAACAAAGTATCACACAATGTTGAGGGGTGGGGGGGTGTCTGCCACGGTAAATTGCCATTACAGTGCACAGAACTGAATTGTGGCAAATTAAAAGTTGCAGTGTGTCTGTGTCAAAGTATCCCTGATAAGTTAAGGGGAGCAGAGATTTAGGGACAGAAACTTACTTTGACCTGTCATCTGAGCCACGGTACGAGTCATAGTAACGATCATCTCTGTGGGCAAAGTGAAGGTGAGAAAAAGACAAACACATCCAGATGCACAGCGATGAGAACATACACTTAATGGAATGGACAGCAACGGATAAACATTTTCCAGATGGGTGCATAGCATGACACTGAATTACATGCGGACATTCTGGACTCCCTTTATTCCAATGAATGAGACAATATAAAGCAATGTCAGGGAATACAGAAGAAACCTGGTGAGGAAAATAAGCATCCGAACGGGAAATATCAGTTTGCATAAGCGGATTCAGGTGTCAAAACTGTGAGAGGATATATGGAAAAGGACAGATTTTAGTACTTGTAAAAAATTGCCAACACTTCAAAACAAAGTACTTAAGAATAAAGAATAGAGGTACCATGAAAACATTTAGCTATAAAAAGGTGCAACAAAACAAGCAATGTTTAGAGCAGTTAAGAGGTATGTAAATGACATCACATGTGGTTGGAGTCACTGCCGTTTCATTGGCTACTTGCGCCGAGTGTCATAAACGTGGCGCACGAGCGGCGCGTTTGTTGAGGTTTGAGTGGCGACGGCTACCAACAAACCGACACGGTCTCCTGACAGCTAGCCAGCTAGCTCGCTTTGAATGTAAGCCGATAGTACGCCTCTTCAAATCGATACAGTCTGAGTGGGTGGTGTTTTTTGTTTAATTTCAGTGGCTGTGTCTATTTCAGCTACATTACGGTTCCGATTCCAAGCCATCCACGCACGGATGCAAGTCATAGTAAGACCTGCTAGCTTGCCTTCACAGCTTGAGTGGGTGACTTTTTTTTTGTTGTTGCTTTGTTTAAGTGTCAATGTCTGACTAGACATTGTTCATGGATTGAAACTCGTGTTTTATACTGTGCATTTCCCCAGTGGGGAAATCAGATCTTTAAGAATGATAATTTCCACTGACCAATATACTTATTCGCCTTGGACCCAAGCAGATAATCATTTTTAAAGAAAGATTCCTCAACAAACTGAAGCACTGATGCAGTTTGCTTTGCCAATTAGGCCAACTGAGGTTCAGGGTGCGTTCCAAGGTGATGTCAATGCATGCCCTCTACCGTCACTATGACCTCATGAAAAACTTAAGAGAACTTAAGTGCTTAAGTAAAAGCACAAAATGCTGGCCTGGCCTTATCCAATTTGTGAATGACAGCTAGAGTCAGATCAAAGTGAGAAAGAGCAACTGATGGTTCCTCGCTCATATTCAAGTCTTACCCTCCTCTGTGCGGGTGTCCCATGGGAATGTTGCGTCCGCGGCTACTCCCCCTCCCGACCCTGCTGGGGTGGGGAGGAGGACCTCGGCGAGGGCTCAGCTCGTCGTAATCCCGACGGGAGGGAGGCAACGGTCCTCTTCCCGATCTGCTGGAGGGGATTCTGTCAAAAGCCCGGTCTCCACCACTGGACCTGCTCCCTCGAATGGGGAACCCTCCCATTAGCCTGCGGCTGCTGCCCCTCTCTTCAAACATCATGGTGAAGCCTCCATATTCATAGGTTTCATCGTAGAAGTTGGGGTCGTAAGGCTGCGCTCGGCCTTTAATAGGAGCCTGAAAACACAAGACGGAGGAAGATACACTGGCATGCTCAGGAGATGTCCAATGTTAGCAAGAGCATGCTACCCAAATAGTAGTCCAAACATATTTATTGATCATTTCAGTGCCTTGCATTTGGCTGCATTTAAAATAGAAAATAATTGGTGTTCTCAAAAGGAGTTTTTTTTGTGGTTTCAGTTTCAATAAACTTCTTCAAAAAGTATAAAACCTGTCAGATCACTGTACAACAATCTTACTTCAGAGATGAGCTCCAGCATAGTCTTGATACACTCCACTACCCTCTCCGTTTTACCACCAACCAGAACAACTCGGTCTGTTGACTGAGGGCAGCACTCCTGAAACAGCTTGATACTGGTCTTTGTGTTCTAGAGAAAGACGGGCAAACACAAGGCAAAAATGTGCATTATACAGCTGAAGATTTTAACTGTGCCGCTTTTTTTTTTTTTAACAGTCAATTTCTGGACATAACTCGGCCAGAATATGCAACAGTCAATCAAAATGTAACAAGAAAGGCAGCATTTCTTTTCTTTGTACCTCCAGCTGAGTTTAATCAAACCACCATCATTGCTTTTTTTTTTTTTTTTTGAAATTGAAATACCTGGCAGTAACAGGATGTTATGAGACCGCAAACTCTACATAAAGTACAGTCTGAATCATGCTGTGGTTTGTGAGTGGTCTTCATCCACTGCACCGATATACCTCTCTCAGCTCCTTGATCTTTGCTCCCTTCACCCCGATGATGGAGCCGGCCAGGCTCTGGTGGATCAGGAGACGCAGCTCACAGTCAAAATCCATGCCATTGTACTGCTGGTACTAGAGGGGGGCGTGAATATGGCAAGATACCATCTATTAATATCCTGATCTCAGATGATTCAGAAGTGCATGGGTTCAAAGATGACAGTAAGAACATACTGCTATAGTACACAGAAATTAGTGCCATATGGCATTATGCAGGCAGAAAATGTGAAATTGCCTGAATTGTTTTTGAATAATCTAAAAAAGAGTTTTGACCAGGCAATGAGATAAATTCATGATGCAATCTGATGAAAACTGATCATCTCACTTGTGTCATCACTCCCAAAAGGAAACAGCTTAGCTCAACGGATTTTACCGAGCTTGATATGGGGAGTACAAACAATGTAGGACATCCAAATCAAACAATTCCTCACCTCCTCAAGGGTTGGAATAATCTTCAGCAGGATTTCTCCAACTGTCTCAATGTCAGCACTGATACTCAGGATGCTTCATGTTACACCCGCCAATGACAAGGCAGCAGGGTGGTTTGGGGGGTGCCAGCCAAACAGCCCAGGAGGAAGGGAACAGCATTTCAGATTAGAGAATTCACATTGTCCCTCAGTAGACTTTACCACAGAAAAACAGTCAAACCCCATTTAATCAAGCCATTCCTGAGACTAACACAGCTAATTTAAACGAGGTGGTCCAGTGTTTTCTAAACTTAACATGGTAGGTCACTGTTAATCCAACACTAAAAGTGGTAAAAAGCTACTACCTGAGCAAGTAAACAAAAAAAAAAAAAAAAAACCAAAAAAAAAAAAAAAAAACCCCAAAAAAAAAAAAAAAAAAAAAAAAAAAAAAAAAAAACCAAAACAAAAAAACAACAACCCCAACATATTCAGTCCAGATAAAAAGAAAAGAGACGAAATAAAAAAAGGAAACCAAAGGAAAGTGACGGCATTTGGTGACCACTGAAGGGGCAAGACGGGGAGAGTGAAGTCTGGGGAGGGTTTGGCAGGAATAAGCACCAATGGTGCCAGAGAGAGATTTCTGAAGCGTAACTGGGTGGATGCACACTACAAAAAGATTTCGACGAAAAGAATCCCAAAAGAAGCTGCCCAACGCAAATTTAAAGGATCCTGTAAAATGAACAAGGGGGATGAGTGTGGCCTCCTACTCTGATCCGCTACAAAACATCCTTGTCTTAAAGATGATTTGGACAGCAATTTTGATGATTTATTTGCAGGTGCTGAGAGAATTAAACATTATGTTTTTTTTGTTGTTTGCAACCACCAAGTATCATAATAAAATAAATACAATGAATATACTGATCCAGAGAACCTAAGCAAAGTTTGTACATTAAAAAGTAGGATAGAAGACAGTTGAGGAAAAAAAAATAATAACAGAGCAGATTGTATGATGGAAAATTAAGCTTGCCACCACTGGAGTTGATGCCTTTTAGGGGATGGGAGAAGCCATAAATAAATGTATATATATATATTAAAAAAAAAAAATAAGAATGCAGAGATGAGGGGGGGTGATGACATCCTGCACTTTCGATAGAACCAGCAGTCGATGACCAAAGCTCAGATGACGCAGAGGGCAGGAAAAGGAAAAACACAGACAGACACAAAGTAGTTGACTCCTAGCTGGCATTTTGGATGGACTATCTCAGCCTATCAATATAATGGAAACGTTGCAAGGAAAGAATGGGAAGGTGCAAGAAACAGGTGAGCATTTATGGACCTAAAAAAAAAATAATCTAAAAACAAACAAACCAAAAAATAAAAATAAAAGCAAAACAAAAACCAAAAACACCAGCATATTCACTCTCAAAAGGTAAGGGGCGGTGAAAACACAGAAGAGGATAGATAATCATCACTGAAAAGGAGACAAAAACACTAACATCTTGCAAACACTGGCACAGAAACAAGATTATAGCAAAAGATCAGAAAAGGACAGTGGCAGATTGTGGGAAAACCCTGACAACACCAGCCTACGTTTCAATGTTGACGTGACTTCAAAATGGCATGTTAAGGATGCTGACATGGCTTTTCACAGGCAGATTTGGACATGAATGCATTTACGCATTTTAAACTCAGGCTACAATACTGTGAGAACAGGTAGGTTAAAATACAGTGACTCGACAGAGGCAGGATGACTATTATCATCTTCTCCTGTTTGTTTGACCTGTAGTCAGGCAGTGAGAGGGAGGAGCTTAGGGACATACCGCTCAGGCCCACTGCTGTCTGGGACTGACACACTGGCATTGTACTGGGCGTGGCATGGGCAGGGGCCAGGGCCATTCGAGCACAGATGTCAATCAAGTAAGGCGCCCATTTAGGGACAGGGCACGATTATGGGCAGGGCCAACCAGGGTGTCAGGTGGGCGGGCGCAGGAGGGGCCATCCAGAACATGGGCAACAGAGGAGGAAGTGGGCAAAAAAGTCAACAGTAAAATAATAAACAAGGGAGAGGGAAGAGGAATACATTTTAATATACAGGCTCTACACTGATCAAATGTGACTTTTAAATTTGATTCTCTCAGAGATTGGTTTGTCAAAGAGAGAAGAGGAGAAATGGTGATACTGGAAAATGGGAGATGAGATATTAAGAACATGAACAGTTCAATGTTGGGGAATAGACTAGAGACAGTGTGGGGGAGGGGAAGAGAACAAATTGAGGAGGGCGAGAGAGAGGCAATGACATTGAATGAATTAAGAACTGGCCAGGTTACCTTAAAACTTATTTCAAAAAAAAAAAAGGAAAAAAAAAAAAGGCGACGCTCCGCTGCTGGTGACTTCATGAACACAGCCCCGTGCTCATATTTAAATTAACAAGCGCAACAGTCAAAAAGGGGAAAAAAAAGATTATGGAGCGACAAATTGAAATTGGGAGTTTGGCGTCCTGGGTCAGTTTAGCTGTGGCAATCAGGCTCTTGCGAGAAGTAGTATTTAAGAACCACCCTCAAAAGGTTTGTCAGCAGATCTATTGAACAGACAGCTAATATTGACACAGGCACCAGCTAACCACACCCCTTGGTTACACAGAAGAGATTGAACAAAAAGTTTTTTTTTAATTAGTTAAAGCATAAATATATATATATTTTTAAATCCTGCTTTTGTTTCCTGGTTATTTTAAGAGGCTGTGCACCAGTGGAGGGAAGAAATAAAAACTACAAAAAAAAAGTTAAAAAAAAAAAAGAGTTGAGCTTTAGAAAATAAAATGTACTCACGTCTGTGCGCAGCGCTTTGATGTTTTTGCCACCCTTTCCAATTACCGCTCCTGCATTCTGCAAATACAACAAATACTTAAAACTGAAACCATGACAAATTGGCGAACTGTGGCACAATTAATACACAAAGCATCTCTGATGAAAGATGTAAAATTAATTATTCAAGAGGCAGATGTGATCAGGCCAACAAAGAAAACCATATAGGAATTTCGTTTTATAGAGGTGGAGCAAAAAAAAAAAAAAAAAATGGAGACAATATTCAAATAATCATAAGGTTTGAACATGAAACGCAAGATAAAAAGAGTGCTGATTTACTTTGCTCTGCAGGAGGATGCGAAGCTCAACCATCTCGTCCGAGTTCCTGGAGCGCTTGAATGATTTCTGCTCATCTGCATCCTCAGCAGGGCGCTTACCTGGCAAAAGGAGATAACACACACTGACAATCTTGCAAACACAACCTTACCGAGGACGGAATTTAATTAACAAAAAGGCCACAACAAATGCAGCAGAGAATCGCACAAGATTTGGATTTTCACAGTCCGTCTTAGTGCTGAAAATCGACATTTAAAAAAAAAAAAATCAATCTGTGCATAACTGGAAAAGTCACATTCACCATTCCTTTAAGAACTCAATTTCAGAAGTACTAATTGTTGCAAATATAAAAAGGATTGCCAAATAGCACAATTTTAATAAAATATCAATTGGTTTCAAAGCAGTAGTTCCAATATCACTGCTATTGCATTACAAAAAAAAAAACCCTGACAGTAATATGATGCATGTGGTAGACAAAACCCATACGTTTTATACCGTTTGTCTCGGAGTTGCTGAATGAGGACTCTTCTTGCTGGTCAATTTCTGAATCCATGATCCTCTGGCGGCGAAAGAGCTGGAGCGGGCACCTCGGTCCGGAGCACGGGGAGAGACGCGCGGAAAACTGGCCCCTGTAAGCTGCGCTGATCTGTCGGCATTGTAGGGGGGGTGAAAGAGGGAATTTCAAAGAGATTTCGAAGCGAGCGCGCACGGGAGGCTGCCGAACGAGCCGGGATGAGACGGCCGGTGGGGAATGAGCGGAGACGACTGGAAGAAAAAAGTGACAATCACCGTTATTTATTACCGGGATGAGGGCGTGTTGATAGGCGGAACTAAATAAGCGAGGACCAAACAGCTGCTGCGACCTGTTTCGAGAGGGAGAGGCTAGTTGAGTAACTTAGGAAAAGGAAACTAGAGACACAGGATACTTTAATATAAATACAAAAAAAAACAACCACATCGATTCATCTGGTCACACAAGTATTCCACCATTAACATTAAAAAAAAAAGCAAATTAGCGTCCATCCAGCGAGCACTAATCACTGGATGCGGACGAGTGCGTGTAATTGTCTCTCGTGGCAGGGATTGTTTGGGTAAAGAAAACGAGCAGGGCGAAGTGATTGCGCGACAGTCGCCGCGCTACAAAATCAAAACACACGAACCGAGCTCGTGGGTTAAAACCCGCGTTACGGGACCCAACTGGCTCGCGGCACTGGCAAAACGACACGAGCTCCGCGTCCAGCGCGGTTACGAGCCCGGTAACCGACGCCAGTGAGCGAGCTACGCTGGTCATATCGAACGCGCTGATGGCTACCGGGGGTATGCTAACTAGCCAGGAGGGGAACGCGTTCGCCCGGAGCTCCGTCGAGTGTGGGGCGTCGCTGTTTTATCGCTCATTACACATTCGCACATTTGACTAACCGCGCGCGTCACACGGAAAACCGCGATTTGCAAGTCGTCCGCCGGTGCCGCGGCCCGACGAGCGCCAGCCATCGAAGCGGGGATAAAGGGACCGCCTCGAACCACTCGAGCTAGCAGGCTAGCTAATTTCGCCATCTTGTCACAGTTTCGCCCGAGCACAAGAGCAGCGGGCCAGGCCAGCTAATTATGCAGCACAACACCGGATACTAACCTAACAACAACGGGACTATGAAATCTAGAATTATCTTATGCTACCGGTGTACTCCAAGTGCTTGGGTCCAGTGTGTGCGGAGGAAAAGGGAACAATTTAGTGAAAAGCCAAACCTGCAGTGCAACACCTCGCTTGTCCCCCCTTCCTTCTCTACCGAACATGAAAGTGTTTTAAGTTCGCCAGCGTGCCGATTGGCAGAACGCCGGGCCAACCAGCCACGCGCGTGTCTCGATTGGTCGAAACCGCGCTCAATCACAAGGTCTGGGCGTTTCCAAAATTGCACGATACACCCCATTTCCGGGTGCTGCTGTGGCTGGCCCGCGCATCCAGCAGGCTTATCAAGCTATTCCTCGTTCTTCAAGTGTGGCGTACTCGACATGCTAATTCGTTTTAACTTGCAGCGAATGGTTATGACTTTTTTTTTAAACTGCTGCAAGCAAGTCTTTCGGTTTTTATTGTAGTTACAGAAACCTAAGTTAACAGCCGCTAAACAAGTCGGGTCAACTTTGGCGCCTTGACCGCGCTGCTCAACACGTCATGGACCAGACTGCTAATGTTTGTGTACCTGCCTGCGGTGAGCGTCCACGCATTTTTCCCCCCCTCTGTCTTAATGTTCGTATCACAGTTTCCTGCAAATACATCACCACAAAGACTTAACGCGAGGAGGCGACCCCCTTCAGCTAAGAAAGCCCCTCAAACCCACTGGGATAGCTTGATGTTGTACAACCAAATAAGCGCAACAACCAGTTTCAAGCTCCTTTTGCACACTACACCGGAAACGGGTTGTCTTTTTGTTGCATTAATCGGTGATTTAGCAATGAGTCTGAAACATGTAAGGTGAGAGATGTTGTTTTTTTTTTTTAAACATTGCTGGTGGTTCAATCCAGAGTGCAGACGCTCATCACGGGGGCGGACATAGCAGAGAGCGGCTGGGAGTCACACGGCGGAGGAGGATGGCCTCCGGGGCGGTGGTGCACGCCACCCAGGCCTGGCTGCAGTCCTCCCGGCACGTCCAGGTGCCGTTTGCCTGGCTGGAAGCCTGCGTGGAGTGGCTACAGGAAGAGGCAGGAGGCGCAGGCCGACTGTCCCAGCAGCAAATCAACCAACAGGTAGCACACCTGGACGGAACAACCGTGCCCCCGATGATGGATGCATAATTCAGCTGAACGGCCCTCTTGACCCGGGAGGCATTCCTGTATGGAAGGAGGTCAGGGCCTCAGCGTAATGAGCAGACGCGGAAGACTCTGAACATAATTTGAATGGATATGTCATTCACGTCAGAACGCAGGGAAACCTGGAAAAGCGACGGCGGCGACAACCGCCAACACTCACCCAGTGGCCGGGCTCAAAGCATTCCCGATTTTTCAAATTGAGCAGCTAATTGGGCCTCTCGGCGCACGCGGGCGGCGTCAGTCGGAGACCGCGCACGTGTCATCCTCCAGTAGACTTGCGGCAGGAAGATTATGCCAGGGTGGCTAACAGGGATGAGGCGAAAGTGGGCGATGGGGATGGAGTGAAAGACCCAAATCCTGGTCTTTGTTGCAACATGCTGATAGCAGCCCAACGTTTCTGTGTAAACAGTATGAATCCATCCTGCCGGGTGTCAGCTGTACCAGCTGGTGGCGGCGGCGTCATGTGGGGTATATTTTCCTGTAATGACACATTGCTTGTAAGCCAGTCTACCTTAAATATTATTGCTTAACAGCTGATTTTTTTTTTTTTTTTTGAAGTAGATATTTTTGGGAGGCTAATGCTGCACTTATCAAAAGAACACATCATCCCCCCCTGTGGGTCCAAGCACATGCCTGTGACTAAATGACGAAACCAGCAGAACGGTTTTTAGATGATGAGGATGAGTACATTCACATCATGACTAAGTGGCCAAAAGAAGTACATCTAACTAATTGCAGAATTAGGGTTAGATAAAAGTGTCGCTCTAATGACTTCTTCCATGTGTCCTAATTGCCATGTCACAGAATGTTAAGATCAAAATCTTGTCAAATAACCAATAATCAAGACAGAAGTAAAAGAACTAGCTTTCACAGCAAGAGATGTGCCCGTTATGAATTCTATATTTGCAACTATGCTATGTAGTAAATCCTCATGTTCCCCAGCTTATGACAGTTTGGAACTTTTAGGCATTGGATCAGTGGCTGTTGACAGACCTGAGGGATTTGGACCACCCGGTTCTCCCCGAGGGACTCGCCCAAGCCCAGAAGACCGAGCTCAGGGGCACCTTCTGTGTCCAGGTAAGAGCTGGCTGTATGAACAAACATTTTGTTTTATCATCAGATTTACACACAGTGCCTATTGATCAATAGTAATATGCAAATTCTGGCCAGATGTTAAAGTGTCATTTAAATGATGTAGGAAAAGGACAGTGTTAAACACGCCAAACGGAGGACCATGCACATGTACACACGGTAGAGAACAGAAGAGAAGGAGGGGAAGAGACATAATATCAAATACCAGACGCAGGGCAGTAAAAATATTTATGCAAATATACCGTTGCCATGACTTTTTTCAAATTATTTTTACCATGACATTTGCCTAAAATCATAGTAATCCAGATCTTCCCTTTTTTTTTTTTTCATCATTTCTTTTTTGGTGATCAGGAAAATGCACCCCGCCGAACCCCTTCAAGACTAATCGGCTTTAAATATGCAACGTCGAGATCTATTTATGCGCACAGACACATGGCCCTCACAAATAAAACCAGCAACTCTGCGAACCCCCCTCCGGAGCACGAATGCAGGATATCTGCCAGGATGAAGTGTAAAAATATTTCGCAAGATGTTATCGAGTGCAGAAAAAATTAAAATGGCGTGCAAAAAAAAAAAGAGAGAGAGAGAGAAAGAAAGAAAGAAATTGTGCTGTAATCAAAGGTCCCACTCTGTTTCAGGTCGACTCATTACTGGACATCAGTCAGCCGGCGTATGGTCAGCTGCAGAAATGGAAGGGCACCGACTGCGCTAATGACAGCGTGTCTGCTGACACGCAGAGGCCCTGGGAGGCCAGATCAACGCGAATGCTGCTGCTTCAGGTCAGTGGCATTTATGAAGTACAATAAGTATGTGTGTATGTATATGTAAATGTCACTGTTATGCTCCTGATATTTAGGTCTCAGAGGACCCACCAATTCCATTAATGTTGATAAAAAAAAAAAAAAAAAACGTGTGATTTAAGCAAAGGTTTGATTAATTCAACCCGGTGGCTGCAACGAGACGTAACCACCAGTGGAAAAACATCCAAAATTCATGAAAAAAAAATAATGATAAATAATTATCTTTAATTAGCGCACGTGTGTGGGCGGCTTTTTTTTTTTTTTTTTTTTTTTTTATACTCACAACAAATAGTTCCCGAAGCGTCAGTGTAAGGTTTCTCTAGAGACGGGTTTTT
>CAAKHG010028581.1:7100-63421 GCA_901007715.1 Dactylopterus volitans
AAGAGCCGTCTGAACCCAACGCTCACACAGCGTCTGGATGGCAGAAAGTCATACCTAGTGTGTGTGTGTGTGTGTGTGTGTCCCTCCTAATCCTGGGGTCCACAGTTTAATCCGTCAGATTTCACCAAGCACAGCAAAAAAAAAAAAGAAGAAATAAATAAAACAAAAGAAGAAAAAAAACATCCGCCTCTTGATATCTGGCCCAGATCCAAACTTTGACAGGATTTACAAAGACCGCTCCGACCACCTGGTATCTATGACTAAGACTCCACATGATGTTCTCCAGGCTTATCACACAGACAAACAGTCTTAGAGTTGACATCATCTCATCCAGGCTT
Organism: Dactylopterus volitans; assembly: GCA_901007715.1. NCBI lineage: Eukaryota > Metazoa > Chordata > Actinopteri > Syngnathiformes > Dactylopteridae > Dactylopterus > Dactylopterus volitans. The sequence goes on from CAAKHG010028581.1 coordinate 7,439, forward strand.
TGGCAGTGGAATCCTTCCTGTTTGTATTGGCAGCAGTCGAGATCAAGCGGCAACTCCGCGGCATTAAACATGAGGGTGTTTTTTTTTTTAAATTTTTTATTTTTTCTCCTTTCAACTTAAGAGCCACGAGTCTGTTTATGAGCTGCTGCTGTTTATGGGGCCACGTTGTTTGAAGGATTGAAGTTAGTGCTCGGGCGACACTAGTCCCCTTTTGTGCCGCGGCTGTCGTCCCTTTGTGCAGCGGCATCGCCGGGCCGTATATTTATTGTTTGAATTTTCTTATCCGAAATGGAGCGCGCGCACGCCGGCGCGTAATCCGCGCCAACAACAGAGGATGTTGCTACAACGGCGGCAGGCAAACACAAGAACGAGGGCAGAGAGGAGGCGAGCGGCTCAATCGTGTCAAGCTCAGCAGAATTAAAAGTGGGGGAGCGAGAGGAGGAGGGCGAGGGGGGGTTAGGGGGGGGCGGTTCTGCTACATGGAGAGCCTAGGTTCCATCATGCCCAAACACAAGCAGTACATGCAGTACAAATACAGCACATCCACACACACACGAGCCACTTTTGCTTTGCCACCTCCAGGAAACCACATCCCATTTTCTCTCTCGCTCCCCGCTCTTCATTCCACCCATTACGGCGGTAACAGACATGATTAGGAGCCCTTAATGAGCTCTGCAGAGATGAGAGTTCTGCTCGCTGCTTCGTGGCTACAGAACCCCCGAGGGTTCCGCTCCGCTCCGCTGAACCGCCGATGTGTGCTCCTCGCCGCGTGCGCCATCTCTTTATCGGCGGCATGCAACGCAAGGAAAAAAAAAAAAAAAAATCTTAAGAGCGTGCGTGCTGTCGGTGGGAAATTGGTGCCGTCATTTGCATACGCGGATACGCTTGTAAACATGCAGCCTGCATAAGCGACCTGCCTGCTGTGTGTCTGTGAGCTGCTGATTATTGATTATAGAGTTCTGGCTGATTGTGTGTCTGGTTTAAGAAAAAAAAACCCAAAAAACAACAAAAATTATTACTGGGAATGAGAGAAACCGCCAATGTCATAAGGTCATTTTTATTTTCACCCTATTTGTTCCTATTGCTCACTGTGTTGCTGTCTCTCGGTCATGCCGTCATGCACGCCGTATGATGATGTTCACCTGTTTACCAGCAACAGTCGCCCCATTAAAGACATTATTAGGTTCTCCAAATCCTCCCGCGGGGGCGACGCAGAGTCCGTCATGAGCCATCACTGCGGATCAGAACCATCCACCCCCTTGCTCGGTCGCATTTTCGCCCTAACCGGCAGACTTTCATTCGAGCCATTTAATCGCATACGGAGTTGAGGTCCGGGAGTGTTTCTCACTCCACTGATCCGATTGATTTGCATTCATTTCACAGCGTTATTAAACTGTGAGGGCGTGCTGTAAACAACATCAGACTTTCAATTCCAATAACCGTGACACATCTGCACGTGCTTATTCTTATCATTAGGGGGCAGTGTTGTACAGCTCTGCCATCAGGACAGACTGGCACTTTTCGGCTGTGCATAAGTGAGGTTTTTTTTTTTATGACGCATTTTATTAGGTAATATCTGTGCCGTAAAATGAGTTCATGTTAATGAACCGCTCTTTATTTATCGTTTCTTATTTCCGATTTAGAGAGCGTTCGCCTCTTTAATGCAGCCGTCTTCCCCTTACATCTGTGGCTGCTTTATGAGTGTTTACTGCCCCTTAATGATGAATCGCTCATTAACAGGTGTTTCACTGCTTGGAATCTCTCGCCTCTCGAGTTGTCCTGTCACGTGTGTTAAAATACTTGGACCTCATCACACAGATGTACTCCGTCGCTCCTGAGCCTCTCAGTTCCGACAGAGTTTGCGTCGACCTCAGATTGCTTTATCGTGTCGCTGCCGCTGAAGATCTGAGACGAGCTTTTGAATAGAATTTTACATGTTTTATGTTCGCGGCTCTCGCGGCCCATCTGTTCCGCTGAACAGGCGCCATCGTTTTAAACTGTGCGTGAGGCACTAAACCACATGCTGGTCCTCAGGAATCGGTTTCACCAAGATGGACGCAAAAAGCCAAATTCGCTGGCTTGCTACAGAACCGCCCTGCGTGATGCGAGCGCCTCTGGGGAAGAGGATTTTTTTTTTTATCAAAACGAGAGGCATCTTAAGACTGTCAAAACCTCTTTGTAACAAGTGTGTTAATGGCAGAAAATAGACATCGAGCTCTTAATCAAACTTAATTAGAATGTGTGGAGAAAAAAAAAAAAAAAACAGAGCAAATGTGCACCCCCAAGGAATTATATATAATTTCTAAGTTATTTCTTGCATCCTGATGAAAGATAAAGGTGATGTCTGAAAGTTATTATTATTTAACCAATTAAACAGAATGTGCCATCCGTGTTAATGTATCCACACAAAGAAGAAAAATTGAATCAAAAAAGAACCTGATTGACTAATTGATTGATATAACTTCATCCATCAGGATAAAAACTCCTGTGACGAAGCGTCTCGCGAAAATCAAACACCACAGACACAAAAGACACAAAGACGCTGTTAAAACTAAAACGTTAGGACGCCCACATGATAAGTATTTAGTACTTCGATCAATTAACCCACTACATAGTAATAAGAAATATTAAAATATGGTTTACTGTATAAAAGTTTAGAATTTCGAAAACAAGACATTTTTAAACAGCTGGAACAATATAAATTATCTTTAAGGGTTTAAGTGATCCAGTCAAAGGAGCCTTAAATGTGATTGCTTTTTATGTGTTGTTTTTCTGACTGTGTTAATTGAAGAATATTGCATTGAAAGTCGAATTTCTCACACACATAAGGTATGAAAAACTCTTTTAAGCAAAGAGACTAGTGGATACATTAACATTAGAAAATGAGTTTCAGCTCGTGAAAGCGTCTTCTTTTATTATACAATATGCAGATGAGTGCTAAGTGAACTTCCAGGTTGAATTCTGCGGAGACAACCGCCCGCAGCGCTGAGGGGTCGAATGTCAGGCTTTGACGCGTTTCGATGAGCTCCCATCAGCAATTCGCCAGAGTCCAAACTATTTTTAGAGGAAAACGAAACGCCGCGCACCGTGATTTCATTTTCCAAAGAATGGGATCGGTGCGGGACTCCAGAGTTCAGAGTCGAGCCACGAACCTGATGGATTTGCAATAACTTAAACTGCACATCGCGCATCCCGCAGCACGTGCGGGGTCGGGTGTTTGACACCAGTCTGACGACCGTGAGCTGCTCGGCAGCAATAAATTTACATGCGACGCCGCAGCCAGAATCACTCTTGATATTTCTCATGATTTCTCCAAGATTTCGTGTTCGCTCTTGAACAATTCCCATGAAAAAGCCTCCCCCCACTTTTTTTTAATCTCGATTTCTACCTCACGACTGCACTTTATCCCATTAAGGAGGCGGCTTTTTACATTATTTCAAGCATCTCGGAGCGCACGGAGTGCTGGAACAGATAGAGGCCTGACAGGGAGCCGCTGCGGTTTCTCCTCGTTTGTTGACCGGGGGAACGTGTGAAGCGCACTGGGGATGCTGCGGCGGAACACAGACGGAGGCAGCAAAAGGGCGACGGCGGACGTGGAATGACAAGTTTATTTCGCTCGCGCACTGCTGCAACCGGAGTGCTACAATTTTATCATCATTTTCCCCGTCCCACCTCCACACCTCTGCCTCAGTTTCATCACTTTTCAGATTCGCCAAAGGCAAGCTTGAGGTGGAATCTGCCTCGGTTTGCCGATGAAGACGCGGAATGACAATTGCTGTAGTTTTTGGCGTTTAAGTTTTATTCTCCTTGGCACCGCTGTCTCCGCTTTAACCTGCCTATCACAGTGATATACGCGCTCCATCTGCTTACGCAAACTTCAATGTATGCTTGAAAGGAGTTGAGATCATAAACGTCTGACGTGCCTTAAAAAGGTCACACAGCTGTATAATACTAATATTAATAGTCATAGCCGTTTGTTGTTATTGGCGTCACCTGAAGGAAAGCCAAACTCCAAATGGCCGGCGTTTGTTCATAAATCCTATTGATGAGTTGTATAATGTCTTCATGTATTCCATATGAGAAGGGCTTTTTGCTGACAAATGCAGTTCTTGAGTTTGAGTATTATTCATGCACGTAGAGGAAACACCTCGGAGGAAAGCACCGACTGTAGGCTTCAGCGGTTTGTGCTGTGTTTGTGAGGTGAGGCGCGATGCTGCCAAACCAGGGAGATGCTGGTTCAGAGGCTTAATGACTCTAACACGGGGGAGTGAACAATCAAAGTTTAGATGATTAATATGCAGGGTGGTGATGTGTGTGTGTGTGTGTGCGTGCGCGTCCCACCGTTCTGCAGCAAAATATCTGTAGTGATTGCAGGAAACAGAAGCAGGAAGTCCTCAGTAGTGGTGAGTTTGGAATCAGCGTTTTTTTTTATTTTTTTTATTTGTGGCTATACTCTTGATTACTGCATTGATGCTCGAGAAGGCTTCGCATCGCCCGCTCAAATCGCCGCAGCTCATCCGACATGCTTCTGATGACTGAGATGCATCGGAGGCATTTTCTCTCACGCGCCAGTGTCGCGCTGATCCGATTTGCACGCACCTGCGGAGCGCGACCAAGACACGTTTACGGGCTGGCTAATATCGAGCAAAGGCACACTGCGAGAGGCTTTGGCTCACCAGCCTCTGCGTGCTCGGCGTTCGGCCAGGAGATGGCGCTAAGAGGAAGCGACTGAAATCACGCCTGCCGGAGCCGGGCCACGGGGAGGGTGAGGAGGCCTCCTCTGTATAACCTCTCACTGTTTTTTTTTTTTTATCTGAGTGGTTTCAGCTCCGGTGACAAAACGCTCAAATTAGCACCGGATTCAAAAATATGATCTTGTGTGTTTCAGGGAACCAAATAATTAATGCAAACTGGAAACCAAAAAAAACCCCACTGCCTAGCGATCGCGAGCGCAGTGCGGGAGTGGCCAGCGGTGCACGCCAGCGACGGCCAGCCCACTCACGTATTCCAACATCTGATGTCTGATCCACTCTCACCTCAAGGGGACACAGGCTTCCTCTCCAGCCCCCTCATTCACTTCTTATCTCCACCGCCAAAGCTTATTTGCTCGGAAATGTCAGCCACGGTAAAAGAATGTCTGGTTATGTAACACATTAATCTACGCTTTTTTTTTCTTTTCTTTTTTTTTTTGCGTGGGCTTTTGTGTGTGAAAGAGGCTTTATATTTGCATCCTGAAAAGACCCTACTCAAATTCTTGGCCCGAATTCTCCCTGCTTTGTATGGAATTAGCAGGTTGGATGTCTTTATTTGGAAAAAAAAAAAAAAAAATGACAGTATGTGATTCCAGCAGAATTCAAGACTATATAATGGCTTACAGTCATCAGGAGACGACCTGCGGGTCAGAGGGTCGACCTTTCATCGCGGTGCCGACTGGCTCCTTTTGCGACGAGGACAAAGTTTGAGGTTTTAGCAAAGTTTCAAAGCTCGCTGAAATAATGAGGCAGCTCATGAAAAATACAAAAGATAGTTATGCTAAAAAGGCACAAAAATATGGAAATTGCTTCCCTCCCGCCCCCCAGCTCCTTTCATTTATCCTACATTTCCAACCATGTGGGTGGCCTCGGAAATAGTCGTAGTGACCCCTTAAAGACCAAGAGGGATTGATGGTAAATGGAAGTGGGCCGAGGAAGCCCGTGTGTGTGTGTGCGCGTGCGTGTGTGTGTGTGTGCGATGGAGGAAATACAGCAGTGCTGGCTAGTCTTTTAATGTGGGAGGCTTGCTGCAGAGGAAACCTGAAAGGAGCGGTTTGGCCAGGGACACACAAGGGTAAGAACAGGGAAACAAAAACAGGATGGCTCTCCGGCCGACATGGAACATTGTGGACTCGAAAGGGCGTTGACAGAGAGAGTCGGTGACAGTGGGGGGAACCGCGATCTTCCCCTGTTATCTCTGCTGTTCCTGCTCAGTAAGGGGTTGCACGTTTTCCACATTGACATGTCGAGAGGACTTTATCCACTTAAGCCCGCCTGCGCTCCAAATACCTGAGATCAAAACCACTGCATGTTTACCATGAGGGTATAATGCAACACCGCGGCAAGGAATTCTCCCTTCAAGATGGGTTTTATGTTAAATTTTCATTGAATCCATTTGAGAGAGGTGCTGACATATCTTAGCGATCGTTGTTGGGACTGTAATTTGTGATGCTGTTGAACTGCACCGGGCTATACTGAGAGGCGTCCCTAATATTTCGGTCATTCCACCGTGTGTGAGTTGGATGGCCAAAATATTAGATAGATATCCAGTATGCAGCATACTGTGTACATATGGAACAAACCTTCAGTCTATGCTTTGCTTGAATGCTTGTTGCATTTCTACATGTTTTCTGAAAGCTTGTGGATATGACTCAGCATTAATTTTAGTTGTCATGGGGGAGATTAAAGAAAAAAACAACAACAATTCTCTCCGTTGTCATGTCAACAGACTTAATGGCTGTAAAACGCCCACTGTATTTTTTTAAAATATATATGTACATAATGGCAGTCTCCTCCACCGTCACCATGTTTGTTGTTGTTGAAATGTTTGACTTTTTCTTCCTCTTCTTTGGGGTAAGCGTGAGTGGCGCCCTCTAGTGGTTGTATAACTCCATGTCCTTGTGTGGTTTGCAGAGTACACGTCTATGTTCATACACAGGGTCTTTGGAGGGAGACTTTTCCACCTTGTAATGATGGTTGAACAACATGCCAAAACCCATCGTGAGCAACTCTGCCGCGCACACTCCAGACTTCCTGACGATGACTCTTGCTTTTCTGTTGCCTCCTAGCTGTGCAGTCTCTGAACAGCCTGAACGACCAGATTGCAAATTTCATGGTGGGCGGGCCCAAGACGTTGGAGAAGGAGGAGACCACATTTCTTCCCCCTGAAAAGGAGACACTGCAGAAGTCCATGACCCTGATGAGGCACCTCCTCGTGGATGCTCAGGTACACAACCCAGTATTCATGAGCTCGGTGGGGGGCTGGGGGGGGAGGGGCAGCCGGGGTCAGAGACGAGCAGGAGTTATCACTGACAAAATGGTGGTTGAATACAGGTTTGGAGAACCGGCTCGCCAAGCATCGCTCCACCTGGCAGCTGAAAAATGACAGGATCGAATCTGTGTCTGTTGACTCGGTAATAGGTTAAGTAAGTTAATTTGGGTTATTTTGATACACCAACTTGACCAGTGTCAGTCCGCTGACTATTCATCATGTCTCTGCAAGGCCAGAAATCATGCTTTGGGCTTCCACATGTTTGCGAGAGCTTGTTTGACATGAATGTCATCATCCATGTATGTCAGCCCTGATTTTTGACTATGCAGGCTGTCACATTGGTAATCCATGCAGACTGCGCACGGTCTGAGCCACATTCCTTTCCAGTCGATGACTACAGCCAGAACCTTGGAAGAAGAGCTCCAACCATTGCTGCACTGTTTATGTTGTACAGCCTGTCTTTAAAATAAAACCCTCAAGCTTAGTATTATTTTTTAAAAAGGGCTTTAACCTGGAAGGGTGGTACTTCCCTTGTTAACTGGATGAACCTCTGAAACAGTATTTACAAACCTCCCGAAAAGGTGTTGTGACACATATTAACAGCTCAGGAGCGAATCACACTCTGCCTGGGTGCGGCCACAAGAAGCCAGCAAAAGGTCGTATCAATGAAACCGTGTCTGCATCCCCAAACCTCACATTTTCATTTGAGAAATGATTTCATTCGTTTTCATTAACCTTTATTTATGCAGGAATAAAACCTCATTAAGACCCGGGGTCTCATTTGCAAGAAGGACCTGTTTTGGTGGGGGGAGGCTGGGGGGTAACAGAAAGTTACAGACAAACAAGACATACATTACAATGTCAAAATACAAAATACACAAAAATACAATAAAATACAGTTTATCCATTGACTTTCTCGGAATTAGTGCAACAAAAACATTGACAGAGGTAAACATACTAAAAAGAGACAAAATTACAATAATAAACATGAATAAATTAAGCTGTTCATGACACTAATAATAAGAACACTCATCTCTCGTGTACCTGCCATTGTATATTGTTGGTTATGTCATACTATGGTCTGGATGAATAACTGTCCGGCATTACAAAACTGGGTGTTGACTGAAATCACCGTGAAATCCCGTTAGAATCACTGTAAAACCATCCACAACCAACCTTTAACTAATGAGAATACAAAAGCCTTGAGGAATGAAATGCAGCTGAGGAGGAGGCAACGGAGAATAAGAGAAGAGCAATAATTATTAAAATAACCGTCACAGCAAAGGTAATGCGAGAACATTGTGACCTGAAATTAGGCTTCGTTTTAGTACTTTGTAACAAGTTCCAGTGCTTCCAGAAAGTATTCGCGGCGCTTCACTTTCCCCACATTTTGTTATGTTACAGCTTTAGTCCAAAATGGATTCAATTCATTTTTTTCCCCCTCAAAATTCTAGACACCCCATAATGACAACATGAGAAAAGATTCTGAGATTTTTGCAGATTTAGTAAAAAAACAACAAAAAACCCCCCACTAAGAAATCACATATACATAAGCATTCACAGCCTTTGCTCAATACTTTGTTGATGCACCTTCTGCAGGTCTTTTTGAATATGATGCCACAAGCTTGGCTCCCCCGTCTTTGGGCAGTTTGGCCCGTTCCTCCTTGCAGCACCTCACAAGCTCCATCAGGTTGGATGGGCAGCGTCGGTGCACAGCCATTTTTTTTTTTAGATCTCTCCAGAGATGTTCAATCGGATTCAAGTCTGGGCTCCGGCTGGGCCACTGAAGGACATTCACAGAGTTGTCCTGGAGCCACTCCTTTGATATCTTGGCTGTGTGCTGAGGCTCATTGTCCTGCTGAAACATGAATCGTGGCTCCCAGTCTGAGGTCGAGAGCGCTCCGGAGCAGGTTTTCATGCAGGATGTCTCTGTGCATTGCCGCATTCATCTTTCCCTCTGTCTTGACTAGTCTCCCACTTCCTGCTGCTGAAAAACATTCCCCCAGCATGATGCTGCCACCAGCGTGCTTCACTGTAGGGATGGTATTGGCCTGGTGCTGAACAGCGCCTGGTCTCCTCCAAACGTGACGCCTGGCACTCACACCGGAGCGTTCAATCTTTGTCTCATCAGACCAGAGAATTTTGTCTCTCGTGGTCTGAGAGTCCTTCAGGGGCCTTATGGCAAACTCCAGGTGGGCTGCCATGTGCCTTTGGCTTCTCTCTACCATACAGGCCTAATTGGTGGATCGCTGCAGAGATGGTTGTCCTTCTGGAAGGTTCTCCTCTCTCCACAGAGGAGCTCTGGAGCTCTGACAAAGTGACCATCGGGTTCTTGGTCACCTCCCTGACTAAAGCCCTTCTCCCCCTGATTGCTCAGTTTAGATGGCCGGCCAGCTCGAGGAAGAGTCCTGGTGGTTCCGAACTTCTTCCACTTACAGATGATGGAGGCCCCTGTGCTCATTGGGACCTTCAAAGCAGCAGCAATTTTATGTAACCTTCCCCAGGTCTACATACAATTCCTCTGACTTCATGCTCGGTTTGCGGTCTGCCAGGCAACTGAATTTTCCCACAGGTGGACTCCAATTAAGCTCCAGGAACATGTTCAGGATGATCAGTGGAAACGATGCGCCTGAGCTCAATTTTAAGCTTCATGGCAAACGCCGTGAGTACATATGTGCATATGATTTCTTAGTTTTTTTTCTTTTCAATACATTTGCAAAATACCTCCAAAAAACTTTTTCACGTTGTCGTTATGGGGTGTTGTGTGTAGAATTTTGAGGAAAAAAAAAATGAATCTAATCCATTTTGGAATAAGGCTGTAACATAACAAAATGTGGAAAAAGTGAAGCGCTGTGAATACTTTCTGGATGCAGTGTATGTTCACGGAGACGTCACCTTCACTCACCTCGCTCCGTTGGAATTTACAACCCTACTGTTCCTAAAAAAGAGAGCGCCGGGATATATTTTTAATATTTTATTTCATATATATTTTATTTTATTTTGCACACACATGCACACAGACACAGACAAACACAAACAACCACACACATATATACTCTATATAGAGAGCTAGAGAGACTTTAAAAACAGTCCTCCTGTCGGTGCCTCAGTGCTCTTCCAGTTGCAATTAGATTGATTTAAATATACTTTGTATAATAATTTTGGTAAGACATCCATCAAAAATGATATTCATGTGGCCAATTACTGTAAAGACATGGGAAGATCTAACCATCTATTATAGGATTCTGACAGAGAAATTAATATTGGATTCCTCTTCTCTGGAACTAAGTCAATCATGCCTGGAGTGACTTTTATACCCAAATAAGTGGGAAATACCTTTTCTTCCTTAGATACAGCATATTAGACTTAGATTTATTCACCCAAAAAAAAACCTCTGTAAATGTTGGACGTCTAAAAGCACAATGTTATCTGCAAAAAGGCTGATACAATGTTCATAATTTCCATGTATACTGTAATTAAGGAGTAGGATCTAATCGTCATAGCGACGGGTTCAGTTGGTAATACACAACGGTCAAGTGACAGCAGCCATCTTTGTCCGTGGACTAATGAAAGAGGTTACAACTCCTGCACTTTGGCGGCAGTACAGCAGTTTTATCTATTTAATGTTATTTTCCGCAGCCAAATCTGGGCAGTATTTCAAATTGATATGGGCTCTCAACCCTCAAACGCCTTCTCAGCATCCAGGGGAAAAGACGGCCACATCCATAGTTCCCACTTAATAGGTCACACCGATCACTCTTCTCAGATTATGAAATGCCCGCCTGTCTCTAATGTATCGCTGTTTAAATCCACATGCACACGACGCCTCGCCAACCTGGCTGCTCAGACTTTGGCGATAAGCTTCGAATCTGAATTTAGAAGCAGTGTGGCTTTTGGATGGTTTCTTAGAAGGCTTCAAATTGATGAAATGAGGGCTCCGGAGACCTGAGGGCCTCTCTAAGCATGTCTAAAGGAGGAGTCTGATCTTTTAGGTTCTTGCAGATATCAACAGAAGGCCATCAGGACTTGCCACTTTTGGCCTCTTGGTAGAAAAAAAGGCTTCAGGTGATTCAGTAAGCTCTCCGGGCCTGTGTAGATGTTCATAACATAATTTAAAGGTTCATTTGTTTCGCCTGGGTCAGTTGGAACGAATCCACCGGAATTTTCCATCTCATGAATCATTTTCTCATTGTGCTAGGTTTTAATTCGCCGGCAGAGCAGCTTACCCGCTTTCTGCACCTGGTTGCAGAGTGATTGTTTTAGTTTGTTTAAATTATCATTCTTTGTTTTGTGCAAGCGCCGGAGTGTTATTGATTATGGTCGCACTTTCTAAAGCTTTGATTCACTTTTCAATTTCCACCACTATGTTTTTGAACTTTTTACATTTAGAGTTTCGCAGCTAATTATCTGCACTCTGATATAAAACCTGAAAAGCCTCCCATCTGATCAGGGGTGCAGTTCCAGAGGTATTAACCTGAGAGGACAATTCTATATTTTGATCAGTGGAGCGAATAATCTCTGGCTCCTCTAGCCACTTTATGTCACATCTATCAAGGAGGTTCACAAAATATGGACTCTTTAATGGTGCCGTATTAGATATATTTTGGCTTGCTCATTATTCCGCTATTCTATTGGGGTTTTTTTTTTTTTTTTTTTATAATAGATGGCGACACGGTGGTGAGGTGGTTCGTGCTGTTGCCTCATAGCAAGGCTCTCCCCGGCCTGGGATCTTTCTATGTGGAGTTTGCATGCTCTCCCCGTGTCTGCGTGGGTTCTCTCCGGGTACTCCGGGTTCCTCCCACCTTCCAAAAGCATGCCGAGGTTAATTGGCTACTCTAAATTGCCCGTAGGTGTGTGTGTGCGAGTGTGAGTGGTTGTCTGTCCTTCATGTGGCCCTGCGATGGGCTGGCGTCTCGTTCAGGGTGTTACCCCGCCGTTCGCCCCTTGTCAGCTGGGATCGGCTCCAGCACGACCGCGACCCGGTAACCGGAATAAGTGGAAGACGATGAGATGAGATTTTATAATAGAGTCCGGGATGCAGAGTGTGTCGTAACTGAGTTACAGGATAGTTAACAAAAAGATGTTGCAATAAAATTGTGGGTTGTCTGTATGAGGACCGCAGATACTAACCAGGTTAAGTTATTAAATTACCCTTGTAAAATTATGAAGCTGCCCTAAATTGACTTGAACAGGGATGATCTTGTGGATTAGGATGACGACACCCCCGGCATTAGAGGAGACGCTGGCAGCAAATTTGTGCCTTTATTCATTCAGGGTAGGTTCTCTGAGATGAATCATCTCTTTTGCAGGAGCGGCGAGTGATCACACTCGCGCAGCTTCACACTCACGCCTGGATGCTGCCCAGCACAGCCGCAGTCTGATCTGCAGCCACTGAGCAGCTCCAGGGGAGCGGCCGGGGTTATGGGCCTTGCTCAAGGGCCTTGCTCAAGGGCACCTAAGTGGTCGCAGTGAGGGAGGGGCAAGTGCCGTGCTCTCGCTTCCCCACCCTGATTTTTCTTGCCGGTTTGGGGATTGAACAGACGACCCTGTGGTCACAAGCTCGCGCCTCTAACCTTAAGAGGCGAGCCACCCTCCGAACCCCTTGCCACCTTCTCCTCAGTCTGATCATTTCCTGAAGAACCACTTAGGCCTTTTCATGACTTGTCTCAATATTACCGATCTACCCAGCAACCCTCATGGTGAAATTTGACACGACTGGTCATGGAAAAACAAAAACAAAAAAAAAAGACAACAACACACATTCCCCTGGACAGCAAAAGCGGAAATTCCTCATGAACCTTACATGTCCTTCAAGAAGTCATTTAATCACGATCCCAGCCGCATACACATGTGCCGGCTTGTGTTGCATGGCAGAGACGCCGGCTCTCCATTTCAACCATTTCAACACATCCGCCAACACGGAGGCGTGTATTTCATTGATGAAGCAGCTACCGCGAGTCAGTGGCTTTTTTTTTTTTTTTTTTTTAATGGGCTGATTGATGCTCGTGACTGGCAGTTTCATTCGCTCTAAATTCTTCCCAATAAAAGCATCCCCCTGGTTATGCCGTTATTCAAAAGCTACTATTATTGACGCAGCATAATCTGGAAACATCGGTGGTTATTGGATACGACTCCTGAGAGGGAACATTGAAATGTAAAAAAAAAACAAAAAAACAGTAGATATCTGAAAGAACAAATCTAGTGCAAGTATAAATACGCAGAGAATTTTCAGCCTCTCTGGACCACTTGACAGATATTAGTTGTGTTGTTGCGTAACGGTGATGGAGAAGCGGGTCGTTACCGGGGGGGGGGGGGGCTTTGGCTCGCTTTGGCCCGCATTGGTTTGATTCTGGAGATGGTCCACCTTGGGACACCAATTCAAATGTGAAAGTGTATCGACAGAAAATTCATCAATAAGAATTTTCACGGAGGATTAATTAAGTCCTCTGTCTTGCCTGTCTTGATAATTTGCGTCTTTTCACTTTTAATTCTTTGTAGATTGTAGACGTTTTAATAGAAGCCTGGAGGTAAGTTGTTATGGGTAATTGTTTTTTAAAATTTTCTGACATTTTATAGATCAGTGATTAATTGCTCAGAAATTTAAGAAATGGAATAATTTGGAATTGATTTCGAAGCTGTAGACCTCTAAGCAATTTATTATTATTTATCATCTTGGACTGATACAAGTCACCAGTGATTCTCCCTCCGAGACCCTGGATAATGTAATCTCTGGAAATGAAGGTCAATGAAATGCTGAAATATGAGAGTGAAGAACCAGCTTGAGTCGATACCTGGCGTCGCGTAGTGGAGGAGTTTACTTCATACTTCATTTTACGCCAGCGCAAATCGTTTGTGAAGACACAAAACGCTATTTAAGAGCGACTCCGGCAAAGGCCCTCAGATGAAATGAAAATATCGATTATGTGCAATAAGGGTGGAACATATCCTCTATCAGACTCAATTGCTGCCAAAATTCCCTCGCTGCGCTGACAAATGTACTGAATAGAATGCAGCGTTGGGTTTTTTTTTTTTTGCTAATTCGCCTATCACTGCTCCCTCTACTCTATCTTCCTCCAACTGAGTGATGACCCAGGGGAATTTCCACAGCATCAATCATTGCATTAAAAATCTGTGAGAATTGTTTGTTTGTTTTTTCTTAAAGGGATTGATGTTTGACAACTGCTAGCATGGCACAATTTGTTCATGAATGAATTTGCCCAACCCCTCGTTCATGCCTCAAACAGACAACGGGGACGCGCCATTATTGGAGCCCTTTCTCTTATATTGATTATCTGTCTGCTTTCTCCTTTTGTTTGGCCCTTTCTCCTGCGGATAATGTGCTGTTTGTGTTCATTTGTTACAGTGTCGCTGTATTCATGCGCACACATCCAAATTATTTATAGAATGTTCTTGTTTTTTTTCTTCTTCCTCTCTGGGCTAAAAAGTCTGTTTAATGAGAAAGGAAAAATAAAAATCCACATAACGCCCGGCCAGCAGACGTGGAAGCCTTTGAGTGACTGGTGACTCGACATCAAATTTGTCTTTCTTCTCCATCTCTCGCTCGCCTCCCTCTCGCGGCAACACAGCCGACCGACTGTTAGATCGCATCCGCGCGCGTCTTATTCTGTCAACACTCATTTAGTGCCAGAGTTTGTGGCCCCTGCAGCACAAACTGGATGGACGCAAATCCAAACCTTCACATCTCCTCTCTCCACCCTCTAATGGAGTTAGACTCGGGCTTGCGGTGAGCTTTTAATGACGTTCTCGGAAAAACATGAATGGCTAAAACACACCGATCAGCAATAGGGTCGAAACCGCGGCATGTTCACCATAGAATATGGTGCGAAATATTCAGGTGTCGCAAATATTTTGGTCATCCCACTCACATGCAGGTGACAAAAATATTAGGGACACCTCGCAGTATAACCCAGTACGGTTCAACAGCGCCTGAAAGAAAAGCGAGGCAACATAAGGCCAGCTGGAATGGGTCTAACTGAAGCTATTTTTTTTTTTTAATTCAGTGAAACAAGCAAATCATGAGGCAAACTAACAAAAGGAAAAGACCAGCGAGTGCTGCTCCAAACAACAAATACCACCAACAAAAGGAGAACTCCAAAATAGAGTTGGGTGCTTTCAAATTGAGGCGGCGAATGAACGATATGAAAAACAAAACCCGGTGTAATTCACGAAAGCAGAACAACATGGGACAGCCCCCCTTTCACCTTGTTCTAGACCGCAAACTTCCAACACGCAGAAGCAGAAATAAAAAGAATCAGTATAACTGTCCCTTGGTCAAATCCAAACAACAAGAAGCTAGTACAAGCAACAGTCAGCGCAGCTGTTTTCCAGCCGTACAAGGTGTTGACCCATCACACGTGGGTGGCGCCAGCAGGAGCGCCACGCCTCCACCGGCGGGAGCCGACCCCGAGCCCGAGGCAGCACAGGGGTTAAACGCAAGCCGGGGAGGTTACAGCAGCAGCCGTAACAGCAGCAGCCGTAACAGCAGCAGCCGTAACAGCGTCGCGAAATAAAAGCCCCAATAACAATCACACATAACAATCTCAAACAGATTCAGTTAAAAAAAATTCAACATAAAACTCCTCCTGGAGGGAGAATTAATGGCGGGGCTGTTTGCGTTATAGTCTATGGTAAACATGGGGCGGTTTTAATGCTGCGGCTTAAGAACTTAAATGTGGGTTCCCTGGGTCATAACAAAACGGGGAATTTAAGAACGGGAGAATTTATGGCATGCGTCATTTTAGCAAAAGCAAACTGCCGCTGCTATGCTGTGTACAGGCTTAACGACCCCGGCTGCTAGTTTGACGCAGGCCCAGTGAAATAGGTGCCAGTCATCCACCTCGGTGCCTCCCCGACACCTCTGCAGCGACTGAGCGTGCCGCACCGGCCAGGGAGCGCGCCGGCTTTTTTATTTTTTTATTTTTTATCACCGTCAGTCTCTGCAGATATTTAGTTTATCAAAGCGCCACTGTTGTGCGAGAGAGACAGCTCCTTACGGAGCTGGTTTGTGTGGATTTTCCACCAAAGGCCCATCTGGTGTGTATCCTGCACTCAAGCTGGGAGGAGACTGGCTGCTGAGCTTTTGCCACTGACCCTCCCTCTCACTCCCCTTCCCCGTGCTGTACCCAGCTGCGACTGCATTAGCCGAGTTGTCACCCGTGATTGGATAGAAACTGGAGGGGAGGCAGGGTACGGGGCTGGGGAGGGGGCTTCTGGAGGTCACTGAAGGTCACTTTGACAGGCAGCGAGTGGATACACAGACAAATCGGATCTTTCTGGCTCCTTCTGACCCCCCCCCACTCACTGTAATCATCACAGAAGAGCCGCAGACACGTTTGTCCGCGGGCTGGATAACAAGCATAGCTGTTTTATTTATTTATTTATTTTTTTTTACAAAGTACAAAGTGTCTCAAAATTGAAGCGCTAAAAGCAAAGGGGGTATAAAAACAATCTCTGATCGATATTTCATGCACCGCACAAATAGTCGGTAATTGTGAGCCTTTTGTAATATGTATCGAGCGTTGGGCAAATCAATATTGCTAACATGGCGGGCCACTCTGGGAGGATCAATGGCGTGCGCGTTGCCATGCACAACTGTTTCAAAGTTTTTCCTCCTCCTAAGTTGCACAGATATAGTTTTGTCTAAGTCCGTGAAAGTACTTGTGTTTTATGAAAGTGGGCTTGACCCGCCGTCCGAAAGGAAATCGATCTTATGGATGAACCACGCCAGATTATTATCATCTAAAAACTTCTCCCTGGAGCATCTCTCAGCTCAAAAAAAAGGAGATTTTTTTAAGACCCTTAAATTTACTGTTTTGCGTTTCCACTCTTATCAAACTTATTTCCAAGAGTTGCATTGTTGCATTGCTGCTGAATTCTCTGTGGCCAGCATCAAACCTAGGAAAGGCCTGCATGGATGGATGCAAATAACTGCGAATGGTGCTCCATCAGAACCTGAAAGGGAGAAAATGAAATTCTTGTTTTATGATGTGGCCTTCTATTTTTTTCATTTATTCGACGGAGTACCCCTCCGATTACCCCCTCATATGTAGAAGGAGACCTAGATTTGATACAGGAGAAGCCAATCTCGCACAGAGCAGCGCCGTCATTGGCAGAGCGCTCGGTCGCACCGAACCATTTGCTACCCGAGGCCCATTAACCCACATTACCTTTCATATTCACCGAGGAAAAATGCTCCGCTGACATTAGATGGCAGGCGAGTTAGCCAATCAGCTGTAGCACATGGAGACCTGCAATCTTTATTACAGCTGCCGTGTTCATTTATCCTCAAGATGGCTGCCAGCAACGCGCCGTCTGCCCGTGACTTGTTAAGTTAAGGGATTTCATTTACAATATGCCGTCCGTTGTTGTCCACGTTATTTACTTTGTCTCTTGGTCGTTGTAGCGGTGAAACAGCAAACCCGGAAAACACCCCTCAAAGAGCCTGAGACGAAAAGATCAAATATCATATTTACTTCAACCCCTTTTTTTTTTTAATGATCTCGATATACATATTTATTTAGACATTGTACTTGACTTAAAAAGAGCTCAAATTAAATGTTATTTCAGCTGGATTTTTAGTAGTTAATGCTCAAGGTAATGGTCCTGTCTGCCTTATTTATAGACTGAATTCCTAAGTCGGCCGTGCCTGATCAAAAAAACCCTATGCGGGGAGCATCTGGATTAATATTTCAACACACGCGATTGACTTCCACATATATTAGCCAACACCGCTGGACCTTTGTTCAGGGTCACGGTAGAGTGCAGCCTACCCAAGGTCTCAGAGGATTTGGGGATGGAGGTGCTGAAGGAGAAGTGAGCGTGCGAGGGGTCAGCGTGCCCCTCTCTGACTGGGGCCTCAGCTGGCTCTCGAAAGCATGGTTTTTATCCATGCATAATACATCACCTCGGCCCTCTCCACCGTTCCTTTGACTCCAGCAGGCCTGCCCCTTAGGCCCCGCTGCAATAAAGGTGAGTCAGGTATGCTACCATGGCGCCCAGCTTGATCCCAGAGTGTGGCAAACTGCAGTGGAAAATGAGTAACATATTTCAGCCATCCGTTAGCATTTTAAAAAAAAAAATCTGCTAAAAAAAACAAAAAAAAACAGCACTCCAGTTCACTACTTTATTACTTCATTGATTTTTGAAAACCACTCTTTCATTTTAAAGGGCAGCAAACTCGTCACTCGAGGAAATTTCTCTCTGAAGTCTCTGTCTTTATCACATTTTCCATTAGTTTATTTGCCTCCTCAAAATTGTAATTGTCGGAGCTCTATGGTGGCAAGGAGAAGATCAAACGCTCGTCACTCTTAATGCTGCTTCAGTCAAACGTATTGTATTGAGTGATGTGCCCGCGGATATCTTATTCATTCAGCACACACAGCATCCAGAAAGATTATATGAAACTATGTCCTTCGCTCTATCTGCTTTTACTTTTGAGGCCACCCAAAAATTTAATTCTCTGTGCCAGATGAACGATAACACTCCCGTGGCAAGTGGACTTGCATGTGGAGCAGATTGAAAATGACGGCTTATCTTGTACAGAATAAATTGAAAACATTCCATTATAGGAATATAGGTCTGACTGTTGCCTGCAGAGAAATAGTGAAGCGGTAATAGTATGGAAATTGTCATAGGGAAACAGTGTGAAAAAAGAAAAAAAAAACTGTGCCCTTCACTATATTACTATCGTCAAGTCACTTAGCAAGACGTGCTAAGATAACAGATAAAATAGTAGATGCTTCGCCCGGAACGTTGTTGTTGATTTTTTTTTTTTTTTTTGTTCATATTCTCCAGATGTTTAGACCAAAAATGTGTTCAAACTGCAAGGAGCTAAAACCAAGGAGCTCATAAGAAATACGTTTAGACTTTCGCATTAAATTCTCAACAACTGCCGGGTGAACGTCAGATTGCCATTGTTGACCCTGCGATCTGGTTTTTGTAAATTACCAGGTGGACTCGTAGTTCATGCTGGACCTGCGTTCGTGCCAACTTCTCACTGAGATGAACGAGGCTGACGCTTTTTCTGTTTTCAAGCACGGTTAAATATTGTTGTACAAAAAGCAAATTTATACAAAAAATGGTGTAATTGTTCCATGACGCGAACCCGACGTCCACACAGTGGCAATCGGTGGCAGATTTCATCGTCAGTTTGCATGCAGGTCTGAACAGGCATCTGTTTCTATGACAGAGGAAACCTGCAGGAGGCTGCACGGTTCCGTTATCTCATGCATATGTTAATTGGGTCTCTCACTCTGTGACCGAATGCACTCCACCTAATTGACAAATTTTATTTTTACAACTGTAAAAGTCATTAAAAAAAAGGCCATTTAGGATTCTGAACCATGGTGAGATGTCTCTGTTAGTTTTACAAGCCTCGTTTTTTTTTTTTGTTTTTTTTTTTTGTGGAGCTCGCACGTGCTGCGCTAACATTCCCGACACGTCAGGAAACATTGTTCTCCGCGGGTCTGTGGGGACACGCGGAATATTTCAGCTCACCCGAAGAGCTGCATGACATGGAATAAATTACGTCATGTTTCGGCCCAGCTCTTTGTGACAAACACTGAAAATGACTAGTGGTTTTGAGAGGTGCACTTAGCCGGCCAGTTGAGGCGGCTGATAATTACTCGAGCCCTTAACATATCGCACAATGCTCCCGTCTTCCATCAAGCGCCGCTCTCCGAGCTGGAGGTCAAGGTCTGACTCGAGCAGACGCAAAAACACTGGGAATAGCAAACAGACGCCCGGAGTTAATAGTCCACATTGATCCAGAGAGCAATGGGATTCTATAACTACCAGCTCTCAAACACGGTGAGAACAACGACTAACTGTCCTCTCTGTTCTCCGGGGATGGAGAAAGATAAATGTGCGTCCCCTCAAGGAGGCCAGCAAGCCTGGGGGCCGGACTGGAGAAACCGCCTGAATTGAGACGTTTAACCGAGAACAAGATTGCAGATTGGCCTGTGGTCGAAATGGCGGACCTGCTGGTGCATCTCCTGGGAGGTGGCATTAATAGTTCCCCAGATCAGCGGCGTTTGATTCTGGTACAGAGGCAGAAGGAGGCCTCAGCTTGATCCGGCGGCAACATCGTGAACTGGATCGTCTGCAAAGAGACGCTAGTCCCATCATTTGGCCACAGCGCTTCTATGGATGAAAGGGGGAACGTTATAATTTCAGCGAGTAACAGACAGTCGCAGAGAGGAGAGCAGATGCTAAATGGACACGGAGTGTAAAGTTCATCGTTTGGAGGCGAATCGCGGCAGGAACGCTGAGCCTGTTTGGGTTTCATATCGACCAATGTCGTGTATTACGCGTCTGCGTTTGCGGGCGCCTCGTCCGCAGAGCATCATTTTGGTACTTATGGAGTATTTGCAGTCGCCTGCTCTGTTAGACAAAAAGATTATCAGTCTGCCAGTGATGGTTTCAATAATACGCCTCATGTCTCAGAATGCAGCATTCAAAGGAAGTTTAATCAAGTCAACAGCTTAAGCTTTGGGGTGTTGAATGGAATCATTTGCACAACTGGCTAAGTCAGTTATCTAGGTTGCCTGGCAACACAATCTGTCTGACAGCCAAGTTCCTGGTTGTATCCTGTGCTTTTTTTTTCCATCAACATTTTTCTGAACTTCTCATGGGAGAAAGACACTTTTTTTTTTTTTTAAAGTGTGTTGAGTGTATGTGTTTGACTGCACTAACCCTAATATCCCAATGAAGTGAGGACGCGTCTCAGGGCTTCCACCCACTTTGAAAGTCATATCACTGCTCCGTGCATCGAGCACAGGAATATTGACATATTTTTCAGAATAATCTGGACCCGTCGGGCACTTCGTGGAAGGTCATAAATTCAGGGAAGGATTCCAATTTCAGGATGATTCACTCAGCCACCTGCTGCTCACAATGGCAACACTGAAGGGGAAGTTGACATCACACTGTGTTGAATTTTGTTAGAAGCCGCCGTATTTAGAGGACCACGCTGCTTCTCTGCTGTGATTTGTTTGTTTATGAACTCGTTTTGCGGTGCTGCCGCTTACATGCAGTTGGAGAGTTTCTATGTATCTTATTCACCCTGTGATACGTGCATATCAAATGCACACACATACACATGCACGTATACAGTATATACATACAGGACATGCGCACAAAATTCCCACATACTTGTACCCATAAGGTTAATATTGAGAATGGTAACACTTTATATGATCATATAATAACAGTAAGCACTACTACTAGTAAATATTGATAAGTTAATGGTGTTACTCCATACTTAACTGCTCATTTACATGCATGTATAATTGCATTTACCAGAGGATAAACTTTTCATTTGCAGGCACCTGTGGGATCATCTTTGAATAAATTCTTTGGAAGACTAACCTGTAAAATTATAACCAAATACTAAACATATCTGACTAGTGGAAGTAGAAAAATCCACCTATTCACCAAAGTCCATGAGCAAAGTTTTTTTTTATGACTAATGACTGAAAATCACACAGCTGGTAAAGCCTGAAAGTTATTTTGCTTATCTCTTAAATCTTAGTTTTGATAATTGGATCCGGGAAACACTCACCCCAACTCACAAAATCTGATAAAATTTCTTTCAAGCCTCTATGTTCTTCTGGTTTGAAAATTTAGCTCAGGTAATAACCGGAACAAAAAGAGTGGATTCTGCTCTCAGGCCTAAACCAAAACTCTTTGTAATGTTTGGGTCTGTGCGTAGAAACCTGAAATCCAATGTTGTGGTTTTTATTGTCCCTAGTTAATCCTAATAATATTGTTTTGTCTATTAAATCAACTTCTCCAGCAAATGGCGCTTTTCCTTGAAAGATATGCAGGCAACGCTCACAACTGCTTTACTTTTCTAATCTAACATGTTCCTCTCTTGTTTTAATCTCAGACTGTGTTTAAAATGCATTTCTTTCAATTGTAAATTGCAAATATCCCAACCAAGAACTATGCTATTTAGAAATATCTAAATATACACTACATAAAATATATATTTACAACTTTTTAAAATCAGTTTTAGTAATTAAGTTTGACATCCCCTTTGACATATTTGTAATATGTGACACTTATATATATAATAAATATATATAATAGGAAAATACGCTCCTATACGACTATTTCTGCTCTAATTTCTAACTTGCACTCAGAACTTTTGTCAGCTGCAATGAGGCACCTCGCTGGCAGAGAACGTGCCACCGCCGAGTTGCGTGGACGGTCGCTCATCTGTCAGCCGCCGAGTTTTTGATCAACATCCACAATCACTGCCCTCCACCTCTAACAAGATCAAGGACTAGCTCGCACCTCCAAATGTTCCTGATGATTTTGATGCCCGTGTGACCTTCTGCAGCAACATCGACAATCAGCTGGCAGCAGAAAATGTACCCGCAACAGCTCATCTCATCCTGAAACAAGTAATTCCTCTGCTTCCGGCGTCCCAGAACTCTGACTGCCGAGGAATGTCAGCGGCCAATGAGAGAATTGGAGGTGCATCTACTGTGGTCAGCTTGGACATTTTGTGGTTGGCTCGACGTTAAAATTCCAGGTTTCCAGAAGGAGGTCCCACGTGTGCATGTGTGCACATGCATGGAGTTGTGACTGGTGACTGGCATGTCTTGGAATTCATATCATGGAGTAATTTGAAGCAACTGGAATTGATGCAAAAGACCAATTGTATTACCAAAATTTAATATTGCCTAAAAGTTAGTTTTAATGCCAAATAATAGCCATCATAACAAAAAGTACAGATCAGTATAATAAGAAATAAAGACGAACAAACAATTTGGTCAAAAGCCCAAAAGGCCACCTAATAGTTTCTCTTAAATTTATATTGAAAAATTGAAGAATTCAAAAACATTTTCAAACTTTGTCCACTACCAAATCAGTTACCTGGCAACGAAAATAAATTTTAAGAACAAGGATTTTTATCTATTCTCAACATGAATAATATCTAGTGTTTTACCACTACAGAGGCATCAGAGTCAGGGACAAAATTCTGTTCTTGGCTAAAGTAAAACAGTGCAACAAGCACAGGCTCTCCTGCTCGCACGGCCTCGCGTCTCAGAAAATGTTAAAAATAAAGCTTTAATTGGATATATCTTGATAAAATGGTGAGAGATTTGACGGCACCATTTTGGTCTGAGTGCAACACAGGATTTTCCCTGGAAATAAATAATAGTGAGAAAGTAGGGGAGGAAAAGTAAGAAAAAGCAGGGTTATAATCTGGTTCTTGTACTGTCCTTGCCACCATGCGTTCTCAATAACAATAAACGACACCAGATTACTGTAAAACGGGCCGCCCCCCCCAACTGAGAGCTACCGACTAGCTTACACTGCCAGCCCCATTAAAGATGGCGGGACACAGTGATCAGCCTGAGCAAAGTGGCTCAAAAGCGGTTTAAGTGAGCCCCAGAGGACCACGCGGCACCACCGAGGCGAAGTGCTGCCAGAGCCCATCTCAGCCATCCTGCACAGAGGCGGCTCCGCTCTGTGGACAACATATGCCGGGCCCGTTCATGGCGGAGGCCGCGTAGCTGCAAAGAGCCGATCGATCAGCAGCCGGCGCGGCGATCATGAATCAATTTTCGAAAGAAAACAGTGTGGCGGACACCTGAACACGTAGCACTTCACGTCGCCGCGTCGATAAAGTAATCGCTGGCAGCCCGCCAGAAGCCGAGAGGTCCAGAGATGACACATAGACACCAAATGTTGTGCGTTTGCGAATGCGAACTATGTTTTTATTTAATTAACGTAAGTAAGTGCGGAAGTTTTATTCAAAAGATTATTTTCTCAACAAAAACATGATTAGTCTTCAGGTTTACAAAGCGTATGATCAAGAAGTCGTCAGGATTGTGTCATATTCAGAGCAATACACTTAATCAACTAAATTCTTTCCCAAAAAACAAAGAAACCAAAAAACTCCCGAACACAGCAGTGATATTTGTGAAAAATGACATCTATGCTATGTGTTTAAAATCCTAACTACTAACAACGAACCGTCTCGATTGTTGAAACGCCCCCAAGACGGTTTCCCCCCTGATCGCTTCCTTGTGTTTGCGCCCCACCAGAGTTAATATTGACTCCGTAACTGGCAGGTGCAGCAACCTGGGCGGCGGCGGCCCGAATCAGTTCTTAAACAAGAGGAGCGGACGGCAGCGGCGGGTGGGGGTTGTGAATCCGGGGCGGTGGACAGTGCGAAGTTCGGGATCTGCGTCTTTGTGTGCGGCGGCTCACCACAATGGCCACGTTTTGCATAACAAAACCGCAAATGGCAGCGCTGGAGCCGACTGTTACAACTTCCTGCGAGGCTTCATTTGGACCATTCTTCGTTGCAGGAAATCATTATATTGCATTATAATGGCTGGCGGGGCGGAGGTGTGTGTGTGTGTGTGTGTGTGTGTGTGTGTGGGGGGGGGGTTACAAACAGAGGAAGACAGAACATTCTCAAAAGTGTCTTCAAAGAAATTGGAAAGAAAAACGGGAAGAATCTGACTGGCCGACTCAAAACCGTTATAAAAACCACAAGACGAAGACAAGAAGGGGAGAACGCAGAAAAAGCATGTGATCACATTTCAGCTCCGACAGAGGAACCTTTAAGTTGATGATGAAGTGACTTTTTTTCCCCCCTTTTTTTTTCCCCGCAAAAGCTTCTACTGTGGTCTGGAAAAAAAAAAGACTTCCCATCGTGTTGAATTTCCTTCCTTTTTCTTCCTTTTTTTTTTTTGGGTGTGGGGGGCAAAGCTGCTCATTTCATGTGGGTCTTGATAAAGTGGGAGCTCGGCTTTGGGCTGTGCTGACTGAAAGATGATGGAGTGCTTTTTGCAATGTGTGGTGGGTGTTGGGATGAGGAGGAGGAGAATGAGGAGGACAGTGGGGTGGGGGGGGTGACATCACTGACACATTTCTCTGCAGTAAAATGATGCCCGCCCAGCGAGTCGGCGCAAGAGAATAAATAAGATTGATCGTAATGATGTAATTCATAATTAGAAAAGCGCTGGTGCTGTCATCACACCGCTCTCATCCATTTGGATTATGCTCTTTTGAATGAGGTTTCAAGTTTAAACAGAGCACGCAACAAAATGGCTCGGCGCCGTTTAGTTTTCTTTTTTCGGAATCGCTTTTTCGGCGGCTCATTCTGGGAAAAAAACTAAAAAATAATTAAGGGTTGTTTTTATCTCTGGAATCGTTAAATTGTTATTCTCGAGCGTGAATTGAGGCCGGCCCCTCTCAGTTTCAGGATTTTGAGGAATTTGGTCCGTGTAGTGCAGCTGGAAGCATTAAGATAAGCAGACCCAGTGCGACTATTGAGTGATGGGTTATAATTGTCCAAAGCTAATTTGAATTCAGTTTTTTTTTGCGTGTTTCGGTCAGATTACGCTCGTCTGCGGCGCAACGCGTTCCTGCGCATCGAGTCAGCCTGCGCTGAGGAGCACTATTGACCACAGAGGAAGTCTTTTAATTACAACGAAACACCGAACGTAAAGGAAGGGAGCGCTTTTCAAAGTGTAAAAAAAAAAAAAAAACAAGAAAAAAAAGAAGAAAAAAAAATCTTGCAGCGACTTACAGTAATTAAAATTTAATCACACACTCTACATCCATTTACACAAGAGCACAATGTGTTTCACAGCAGATGAGATCTCGTTAAGCGGAGCCCTTGTGCTGCTTCCTCCGCCCGTTCAGTCCGACTCCGCTCGCAGACTCTGCGCCGCTCGCGTGGCTCACGCGCGTTCCTCTCAGTCGCGAGACTTCAAGGTCAAGGGCGGCGCGCTGAACTGTGATGTTATCCCCGTGGCAACTCATCCGCTCTGTCCGTCCGTCCGTCACATCTGAACGCGCCCAATGAGGTGCGGCGGCTGTAGTTCTGTGGGACGCGCTCCGCCGTAGCCTCGGCGCGGCGGCAGATGCGTCCCTGTGTTTCAGCTTCGAGCCATTTGCCGGCTTATTGACTGAGAAGTCGGGCATGGCTGGACACGCCGAGACCGTACGGACGCAGAACAAAAACCTACACAAAAGTGTGAGAACGCAGCGGCGCCGCGAGGGGAAAGCCTGAGACACGGCGTCCATGAAAGGCGCCGAGGAATTCACAGGAACCAACGTGATCGACGGCGAGCCCAGGAATGGGTCATAATTGGGGGAAGCATTTCCGAGTTTGACACCTCTGAAGAGAAGGTACTGAGGGCAGTGTCTGCCTGTCTGTCTGTCTGTCCTGCCTGTCTGTCTGTCTATCTCAAAGGCAGGCGATCAGACGCACAAGTAACACGGGATAATTTAAATGCGATAACCACGTCAAAGTAAGGAACAAGCACAATAGAACACAGACGCCAAAGGATGTTTTGAAAAGGTCCTCGGTCCAGATTTGGCTTTAATAAGGGAGCATTTCAGTCTTGTTTGAAAGAAATCCACAATACATATCCTTCTTAACACTTACTGAAGGGAGAAGAGGAGAGGAGGTCCAGCATGGAGACAGGGAAGACGAGGGGGGGCTCTGCAGATGGTGTCCTTAACTCAAGAATGGCATTAAAACCACAGCATGTTTATCATAGAATAGAATGCAACAGCCCTGCAATAAAGGTGTTTTATGTTTATTTTTTTAAATGAATCTCTTTGAGAAAGTCGTGGGCGTACTTGAATGATCGTTATTGGGACTGTCATTCGTGATGCTGTGGAACTGCGCTGGGTCACACTGAGAGGATACCCTCCCTAATACTTTGTCACTCTTGCGCATATGAGTGGGATGACCAAAATGTTAGGGACACCTCTCAGTGTTACCCGGTGCAACCGAGTTCCTACGCAGGTTGTATGTTTATACAGCTTTTTTGCCACAACATCCGAATTTAGAAAAAACAACATTTTTTTGATATTTGCGGCCGGCTCCGAAAAGATCCAACAGTCCTATTAAATCATAAGTGAATAACAGTTAATCACGTAGAAGCCTTCGCACACATTCCGCCATATCCACTGCCAGCAAATTCAGACAATGCATTTTTTTTTTCCAAGCGAGCGCCAATTGAGGTCAAACACGGTCGGCCGCATATTGCAACCGTTTATTCAACATAAAACTCCCTCATCGCAGGGCTGCCGTATTATATTCTATGGAGAACGCGCAGCGGGCACAGTGCTGAATGCTGCGCTCGAGCAGTGTGTGGCGGTGCAATTCCAGGTTTTGTGCGCCCGATCGCTGCCTGAGATCCTCCAGCGGGGCCCGACTGAAGGTTCCTAAATCACATCATGTAACAAGAGGAGAGCGGGCCTTAGCTGTTCGGGCCCCTCAGCTGTGGAACTCCCTGCCTGGAGATCTCAGGCAGGCAAACTCGGTGTCATCTTCTTAAATCTCTTCTTGAAACTCATTTTTACCGTGTGGCCTTTCTCAACTGCTGACATTTGTTGTGTGTCATTACTGTATATTGTTATTGTTTTGCGCTGGATATTTATTTGTACTCTGTTTAACTGTAAAGCGCTTTGTAACTTGGTTTTGAAAGGTGCTCTATAAATAAAGTTATTATTATTATTATTGTTATTAATTCCACGCAAAGCCCTGCGAGCTCATAAAAGGTCTGAACAATTAGCTCTAACTTGTACTGATGGAGGAGGTGGAGGATGCCAGATTGGGTTCGTGTTCTCGTTGCAGTGTTCTGGACCAGCAGTAGGAGCAAAGAGGCCCTGACGCAGTAACAAACAGTCCCGAGCTCACCCGCCCACTTTTTTCTTTTTTCTTTTTTGGTCTCTTTTTCTCCGCCGAGGAAGGATCCGGCTGGTATCGCGCCGCATGTGAAGTGATGTCAGTCACGTCTTTGATCTCGGTCAGCGATCACAGACATTAAAAGTAGGCAGCGTTGAGCTCCTCGCGGTTAAATACCAAAGTAAATGGGATTATTTGTCGGTTTCCCATGAGGCCTTCTGAGCCGGCTACAAAGCTGACGCACTCGGAATGAATGCAGGCCTGCCAGGGCAACGGGGAGCAGCACTTTTTTTTTTTCCCCCGCTGCGCGCCGTCCTCAGTGTTCCCCCACAAAGCGCGTCTAACCCTTTCCAAATTCAGTGAGGACTTACCTGGATTGCAGACTGGTTTGCATTAAAAAAAAAAAAAAAAAGTTCCTCGCCGTGGCTTCAATTAATTTTCCGAAACCCCGAGCAGAAAGATGAATTCAAATATTCACGTCCTGTCTGACCAGACACGCTTTGTATGACTTTGCATTTTTTTTTAGTTTGTGTTCATGCCAAAGCAGGACACATTGTTTTTCATGGACTGGGATGATCTGAAGTGCGAGATCAGTTAGAGCTTCTGTCACAAAGAACTTTTTTTTTTTTCCAGTTTGTATGTATTTATCAGTGCTTTTGCCTCATTCAAAGACGCACGTTCACCAGCCGAGTCCTCAATTAAAGCTGTTGAGGGTTCTGACGAAATGCTGGATGAATTCCAGTGGTTACGTTTTTGAACATTAATAGGTTGATGAGGCATATTGGGCTTCAGTATGACACTTATTTTTTGATTTTTCCATTGTATGAGTGTAATAGAATCAGTGTTGCCGACGTGTTAGGAATGGCACTGGGGAGGGCAGCCATGCCTGTGGCTCACTAACTTACCTGTTTCTGTTTTGAACCAACTTGGGGACACTTGTGGCACTTTTGTACTCCATGGTACTGGCTTTACTCTACTCTACTCTACTCTACTCTACTCTACTCTACTCTACTCGCCTTTGGTGTCTGGGCATCATTTTCCATTTGAAGATAGTAACCAGTAGGGATGTAACGGTTCACCATACCTGCGGTTCGGTTCAACTTTTAGGTTTTAAGTTGCGGTTTCGGTTCAAACTTCGGTTCGGTCCGGTTGAATCGGTGGTTTTCAACAACAGAAAAGGGACGCATGTCCAATGCCATGAAAACCCCAACAGCGTTGGTAATTGCTTTTGCTCGCTCTGATTTTGGACCAAGTTTCATTTTGAAGGCTTCGTGAAGATCTGGCTGTTGTCGTGGGGTCGTGGCCGCTGCGCCGGGCTGGGTGAGGTCTCTGTCGGCGTGATATCTCTTCATATGGGCTAGCATGTTTGAGGCGCTAGCCCTCGCTCCCACAGACAGTTTCGCGGAACACAAACGACAAATAACTTGCGTCTTGATAACAACGCGACCACCAGCCTCTGTAGTCTCAACTGGAAATCCAAAATGCCTCCATACGGACGACCGAAGAGCCGCTGGAGGGTTCTGCTAGTTCAGGTTTTCCTGCCATCAACACATGTTGAGAGAGGTTATGCTGCGTTCAGGTGCTCCTCGTAATTTTGACATGCGCGACCAAACCAAACGTTCAAGATGAGAAAACGAGTCACTAAACCGAACTCCTCTGAACCGCGGTTTAGCGGGTCGGTTCAAAACCGTTACACCCCTAGTAACCAGTGTAACTGGTCGTCATAGCAACGCTGTGTGAAACAGATGTGACTTCATGTTCAACACAACCCTAATCCTGGATGATTAAAAATGGCAGGCATGGGTTCCCGCTGTTCCGGGTATTCCGTGCATGCCGCGCATTGACGGCGTAGTGACGCGGTGACGAGTTTTCTCTGACCAATCAACGGTCAGCAGTGTTTTCGCATCAAGTTCTAGTGCCTCATAGTATCTGGTCTGCCTTTTTTTGGGGATCCAGGAGGGCAGGTACTAAAAAAGTAGGACTTTTTTTTTCGAATGGAAAACCAAAAACAGGTGAGTAGAGTAGAGTAGAGTAGAGTCGAGTCGAGTCGAGTAGAGCACAGCCAGTGCTGCGCAGTGGAAAAGCGCCATTAGAAAACTCCACTGACGGCAAAAACCTAGGGTTGTTGAATTTAATTGAAATGTTGTTTTGTTTTTTTCTAGTGGAGATAGTCAAATATATTATTTTTGGCTTCGTGCTCATGTCTCTCTGATTGATATCGATTTATTAATTTAACTGCTGCGAGCAGCTGTGACCACGCGGCCCAGGGATGTTCATTTATTCGACTCGGCACGTTTGGGGTTTTAGCCGCTTCTAATAACTTGGCCTCCGCTAATAGATAAAAATTAAATTAGAACAAATGGCTTTCCCCTCGCTCAGCAGGCAGAGTGTGCCCTCCTCCCCCGAGGCTCCCGGCGTCAGCTAAACAAGTGCTCGCGCTATCTGTAATTAGGAGAAAACAAAAACGCAAACCAACACGTTTGAGCTGCAAATTGAACACCCTTTGCCTTATCGATAATTACCATCCTGCTGGACAGCTGCCCAACCATCCCGATCGCCCTCCGCTGAGCCGACCTCGCTCCGGCCACTGCAGCTGCACCTGTGAATGTCTCCCAACGATGTCGGGGACCTTTTAGAGTGTTAACTGGAGTGCGCGCACCTCCATGCGATAAGTGTCTCGCACGCATATACCGAAATAATCTCCTCACAAAGCCCTTTTCATGTTTGTTTTTAGCACATATTCCAGGTTCCAGAGAAGGTTGTAATCCCGTAAGCCTGTTGGAGTGTGTAACATTATTAGCGCAACATGATTTGGATGGCAGGAGACGAGCGAGTTTGATTGGGTGTCGCTCTCAGGGGGGAATGCTCCTGGATTAAGGTAATTTTGTATAACATCTGACTATCTGGCACGCATTATTAGGCGGTTTGTGTAATGCGCAGCCGTACTGAATGCTGCCGCAGATGTCTCTTATCTATCTGTGCAGCAGCGGCGGCGGCGGCGGCACGACCTCAGCTCGGAGCGCGAGGAAAAGTGAGAGTAATATCCTGCAGCAAGTGTGCTGTTCATTGTATCTTAAATCTGCCCTGGTAACATTGAGATGTGTGTCTACAGGCATGTCTATCTCCCTTGCAAGTTATTGGTCTACTTAATTTCTTCCCCCCCCGAATTCCTATCACGCCATCTGTGCGCTTATTGACATTTTCGAGTCTTTGAATGCGTCGCAGTCTTTGAATGTAGCGTCTGCGCCGGTTTTAACCGAATGATTAGTTAGAATTTAAACCAAAGTAACCTCAACTATGTCATTTAGTATATGACTACTTGCTGCCTTTGTTTGAGGACAGGATGGCCGTCAGGCAGCTGCACACACGGCGTCCACGGATTTCTCCTTCAAGTGGAAAGAGTGCGGAAAGGACGCGTGCAGCACGCTGTTGTGACTTTACTTTTGACAGAACAGGCTTGACAGACCTGGCGCATCGCTGCTGACTTCTCCACAAAGAGTGCAGTTGTTTCGGCCCGCAGTCCTCGGGAAGGTTTCGGGGCAGACTCGCTTGTTTTGGCTCGGGATTGGATTTTGTGCTCGGGCGATTTCCCGCGTCTCCTGGTGCATGTGCATCATGGATGCCACTTCATATTTGATGAATGTGGACACCTAACAACAGGGCGGTCGTGATACCAGAGCTTCAAACTCGACATGATGCCCAGGAAAATACTCAATGCTCGACACCATTTCTGACGATACAGATAAGAATAATCGCAAATGATTATTTAATCCAATGCAAATTTTTAGTAGTGATTAAAAGATGTTCCACAGCGTAATTCAGTTTATAATGATAAGTGTCTCTGCTAACCCAGAGTTGCTCCAAGCAGCATATTTTGAGCCGTAGCCGTTAATGTAATCGGCGCTTTCTTCTCGAGCTCTGGAAAATTTGTTTCATTTTTTTCCCCCTCCAAATTTCATCTTCGATTTATATCTTCAATAATTTTTTTTTCCTGAATTTTCTTCAGTAATTCTATCAACAGAAAGTGTGGATGGAAAAAAAAAAAGGTGAACAATCTAAAACGATAAATATAATGACGCAACACAGCCCTGCACCATTTGTCTGAACTTCAGGACTCAACTGAATCCATTTCAAAGTTCTTTGTATCATAAAGTACATGCAAAACCATACATTAACAAAATGTATGTGTATATATATATATATATATATTTATATATATCAAGAAAGTTGGCAGCAATACAGCAGCCAGTCCTTGAAAACCTGAGTTAAACCTGAAGTGCTTCACAAGTATTTCACTTGCGCTCGTCTTTACGAGCTTCCGTCTCTCCATCCCATCCATCTGAGACATCTCCATTAAAGCCCATGATTGCCCTCTTTGCTTTGAGCTCCGTGTGCGGCTCCATTCTCCATGAGTGAAGTCAACCCTTTGCAGAGACGCCGCTCACAGTCGGCCGAAACCGACGAGGACGTGCTGGTCAGACGGGGGTGGGGGGGGGGGGGCAGCTGAGTTAGCCGGGTCCGGCTCTCATTTTTGGGAGTTGCTGCCGCTTGTTTGCAGAGCCTCACCAGGAAAGGCTGCGGCGTTCCGGGCTCCTCTGAGGGGAGGTCCCGCCGGATGCCCACGGCCACAACGCACTGAACAAATCCTTGTCTTCAATCTGCTGGTGTGCTTGCAGCTCTAATGGCTGTTTGAAGAGGCCCGCTCCTGCCGGCACTGTGTTTAGATGCTCAGTAGTCATCGCACGAAATTCATGGGTCCAGTCAACAAACGGCTTATCTTCTGACTCATGGTAGTCTTTTGGGTATGTCTTCAGATCTAAAATTAGAGGTTAGTGAATTTAATATTCTTCCAGGATGGCTTGTTTGTCTCAGACGTCTGCATCAGCACTGTTGTGAAGCAACATCAGGCTGGTCCCATGAACAAGAGGCCTCACCAGAACACTGTGACTCACCATTTTCTGCCTAATATAGAATTTTGGTCAAATTATGGCAAATTCTGTAACATCCCTTTTTTGATTGCATTTTTATCGCATCTCAATTCCGCAATTCAACTACAGAAAACAATAATCTGAATCAAATCCTGCGGCAGGTGATAAAGATATGCTCCCATAAATCATATTTAGGAAGGTACTGATGCACCATGTTGTCCTGACACCAGGTGCCTGCTGGCAAAACACTCTTGTGGGTTGTTTTGGGAGAAACTAGCAGGCAATCGTGCTTTGGCACTGATCGGAGACAAGCTGCGTGAGAGAATGGCCCCGGTCATTTTATTTATTTTTTTTGTTCCCGAGGTCTCCAGCAGGAACATCTGCGCCGAAATTGCAAATGTGAGTGCAAAGCCACGCAGCCCGTAATGGCCGACACCTCGCAAATTTGAAAATGAGCAAGATGACTTTTGCCCGGTATGTTAATTTCTGTCTTTGTGGAGTGGCTTTTAAGCCTCGGAAAAAAAAAAAAAAAAAAAAATCCATAACGAGAGCGCTCACCTGCAGAGCGGCGTAATGTAGCGCAGCACCGCGAAAGCTGCAGCCAGTCACTCGCCGCAATGAGACCCCTTCTTCCGTCAGCCAGTGCGGGCGAGCCGGTGGTCTCCCGCCGCTCACATCTGGATGTTAATGGCTCGCTCTGGATTACATTTCATCTCCAGACGCTACAAGAGAAAATAACTCGTGCGCAAGTCGAGAGCTGCTGAATTGTGCGGCAAAAATGATTGACGTTTTTCCAGTTAATACTGCGAGATGAATTCAATATGTTTCGCGCGTTAATTAACTGCAGGAAATGGAAATGACCCTGGCCAAGTAAGAATGAGCGTTATCTATGCAGTGTTCTGGGTCGATTACCCAGCCAGCACCAGCAGAGAGAGTGAAATTTTAGAGACATTTTTGATTGAAGCCGGCTCTTATTAATTTTGATGGAGAGGTCTGATAATGTCACTATCAGTCTGAGCTCCTGCCAAAAATTAAACAAAAAAGGTCACGGGATTTCTATATCTGAATTCTTCCGTGTGTTTGCGCGAGCTGCGGCTCTGCCTGAAAAGGTCAGACGATCACAGTATGTAAACATCAGTGCGGTAATGGAAGAACATGGCTGTCTCCCAGGCGTCATGCACGGCGGTGCCTTCTGCGGTTGTTACTGCTCGGAAATTGCCTTTGTAGGCTGTTCTGTTTCATTTACTGCACATAAAAAAAAAAAAAAAAAAGTTTCTTTCCCCCCCACCACCAAGTTTTTTTGATGTACCGATACATTCTTTGTGTGTGCGCGCATGCGTGTGTGTGCGCTTTCACTTCAAATTGGTACAAACACTGCAGTGTCCTGTAGGTATATTGTAGCTGCCCCCTGAAATCTCTTTAATTCTGTTGTTGTCCGCTTTTATGTAAGACGCTTGCCTGTTTGCGTTCCTTTACTCGAGAAGGTACATTTACATTGATTAGCTGAGTTCTACAATTTTGCCTGTAGTTTCGCTGTTTACTCTCACTAAAGCTAAGAATACCATGACTAATTGTGTAATTTGAATTTTTTTTTTTTTTTTTTTTTAGAGCTGTAAGCATCGTTGCTGGTGGAGCTTGGAAGACGAGGGAAGTCTTATTTATTTTTTAGCACAGTCTTCCCTCGGCCATTTTGTAACACTTTATTTCCAACAAAGGCATTTTTCTTAAACGCGCTGGCCTACATAAACTCGTCCACCAAGTGCACTGCACGTGTCTTAACTTGTCAGACAGCAAAACATGATAAGCACGGCGTACCGCATCAGATTAGCACACGACGCGGCTTAAATTATAATAGACTCGTAATCAGCATGTGCTGCTTCAGCGATGAGATTTATGAGCACCAACTCTGTGTGTTCCCATCTTAAGTATTCATCATGTTTGCCGAGGATTTGCATTATGTGTGGAATAAGAACAGCTGGATTTTTGCGGCGGCGGCGGCGGCGGCAGCGGCAGACTGTTGACCCGAGCCGAAGCATTTGTTGATCGAATCATCGAAGATTGTTGCTGAATATTTATCATTTCACTTGAATGGACCCCGCAGAGGCAGCCCTTAGCCCTGTCGGCTGCCTCTTTTGGGAAAATCATTTTTCCGAGTCGGCTATCAGGTGTCCATACTGTTGCTCTGCCGCGTAAACCTCCGAGGCGGTTCAGAGAGGCTCTCTGCTGCGGCTGCAGACACGTCTGAGGACACATCGACGGGAGGCTTTCTGTTCTCATCCTCCCTCTGTTGCTCTTTTCTCCCACACTGATAATTACACTTAAGCTGTCTTTGATTTTCTCCACTCTCATTTGGATGCTCCCACGAGCTGCCTTCTATCTGGCTGCCTTTGACATGAGCAGTAAATAACATTGAGGAGGGCTATAAATCATGGTAATGCTCCCGCAGACCTGCTCTCCAGACCCCTCATCCAGATTGATCACTTGTGTGCCTTTGTAGTCCACCTATGAGTCTTGTACCAGACATAAATTAAGCAGAATTATGGCAAATGCACTATATTTAGAGGCAACATTGTGTGTTCCTCGGTGATTCTGACACACAGTGTATGGCATTCCACTTTAAAGCCACACTTATTTATTTTCTCACTCACTTACTCATATTATTTATTTTCCATTTTTAAAAAAAAAGCAAA
The DNA here is from genome assembly GCA_901007715.1 of Dactylopterus volitans. Classification (NCBI taxonomy): domain Eukaryota; kingdom Metazoa; phylum Chordata; class Actinopteri; order Syngnathiformes; family Dactylopteridae; genus Dactylopterus; species Dactylopterus volitans. Next base: position 42,772 of record CAAKHG010028581.1, read on the forward strand.
TTTAGACATGTATTTTTAGTTCGTTCTTTCTTCTTTTACTGAAAAATATGCATTTAATGAGTGAATGTATGACGGTATTTAGTGTTTTTAAGACACTGTTTGACACGCTGTTTGTCTGCTGAAGCATTCGGAGCAAGCGAGTTAATACCCTGTGTTTACTAGTCCGTCTGGGACTGGCCACGGCTGAAGGAACCATCAAACACTGACGCTTTATCTTCCTGTTGTCAAAACTCACATTAGTCATTGCAAGACTTTTTTTTTTTTACAGCACTGAGCTCATTTTTACCACCTTTTACCGTTTCATTACTGCAGCTTTTCTCTTAATCTGCCCTCCTAACCAGTCGTTTTTAGGGCCAGAGGAAGTTTGATCTCGCCCTCATGAAAAAACACAAAAGCCATGTATATTGAGTCTTGGTATGCTAAGTGTCGTCAAGTGTGTTAATGATGAGTTTACTCAAAGTTCACTCTTTTGGAGCAATTTTGTACCAACTAGACTGAAGTTGGCATTAAAAGTATATTAAAAGTATATTCAGTGAACTTTCACATTCTGAAGCTAAAAGGCATGCTGATGACTGGATTTAAAGTATGTATTATTTCTGTTGTAAGAACATTAAATGTATTTAGAGTTTACTGCAAACAGAAAAAAAAAATCATACTATCAACATAATCCTACTGCAGTAATATATACTTCATTTACTGACCTTCGAGTGTTCCCCTGAAATGAAAATGGAAGCGTATACAGGTATAAATACATCAGAGAGTCAAACCTTTCGACAGTTTCTATCCAAATTCTGCTAATGCAAAAATAACCAAACTGCACAACAGCAAAAATAATCTGACCGGTCAATTACTCGTGTATCATTGGCGAGCAGGGTCATTGGCTCGGTTGTTCTGCTGCCCGGTGCGAATCTGACAGTGCCGCTGGAAGGTTGCATAGCAACTCCTTCCGAAGGAAAAAAAATTCAATTGCTTCCTTGGTTGTGAATAAGAAAAGAAACAAAGAAATTGGACAGCTGATGCTTTCCTTGTTTCCCCATGACTGATGAAACAGATACAAGATCTGGAGTTGATTCCAAGTGTTGAATTTGCAGACGTACGCTGGCACACAAATATAACTTTATACAGCTTTAAGGATCAATGCCATGAATGGGTTCAGTGAGCATCGTCACACGTACATAGTACAATTTATCACTTTCTTCTGGAAACAGTTAATATCCCGAAGGCATGAGCAAATGTCACAAAATTGCACATTTTAACTTAACATACGCACAAATACGTAAGGATATTGTAATGTGCAGATTTGAAGTAGGCTTTTATTGGATTGCTATACTGATCATTTTAAGATTACATTTTGAAATTTGCAAAAATTATATTTAAAAAGAACTTTTGGAAGTTACACAGAAATGTCACTGAAACTATATATGTATATATATTTATTTAATGCATATTTTTGGAACATGTCATATGTTAATGTGTGTCATACATTAATGGCGTATTGCTGCCATGACATACAAATAAATATGGATCAATGTCACATTATACCGTTCAAACGATAAAATTTTCAAGTTATAACCTGCACTGCAAACTTATCACTTAACATGATCAGCAGCATACCACATTATAACGTGATAACGGCATATCCTATTATATAACGTGGTAAGTTTATCATTTGAGACGTGGCAAGATTCGGCTGATATGAGGCATGGTGGATGATATAAAGATTAGTCTGCAGTGAGGAGGAGGAAGAGGAGGAAGAGTGAGTCTGACCTTCGGGGCGTCGCCTCATTTCTCATTGATCAGCTTGGAGGCCTCAAGGACACAAGTGGAACCGAGGGAGGTTCCGTTCAGTCAAATAATAGACGTGACTTTGATTGAAAGTCTCACAATGTCAACTCCAGTCAGTTCCAGCCTCTGCAGAACAACCACCTCCATTTTCTGCTTTTCAGAATAAGAGCTCTGAACACCTAAGATAAGCTGCTCAAAAGACCTAAACTAACCAATGTCCAACAGCTTTCATAACAAAACAGCATACACAAGCTACACTAGATGCACGGGAAGTTTCCGGAACCCTGTGGTGTTGAGCAATAGGTCTCACATTCTTATGTGATGTGCTTTTATTACGTTATGAGATGTGAAAATTTATAAATTTATAATGTGATAAGTTTAATGTGATATAAGCATATCACGTTGTCACGTGATACCGATCCATTTTTATTTATATTGGCATGGCAGCGATATGCTTCCATACATCACAACTGCTTCGTAATTGTGACTTGAGTGTATTTGAAATTTAATTATGAAAATTGATTACAAAAAAAACCCAAACCTAATATATTTACACATTTTAGCGCAATTCTGCTACTTGCAATGTAAATATATTTAGAAAGCATGTTTTTTTTTTTTTTTTTTTTAATCAGAGGGCTCTGCTGCCGCGAGCGCGCGGGGGTCAGCCAGCCATGACCTGCACAGCCTGAAGGAATGTCAGCTATGAGCGGGACGCACGTTGGTGCGCGGCGGCGTTGGCACGCGCAAAGCCAACCTATGATAACGTGGCTCCACCATCAAACATGCGGTTGTTCTTTTTGGTAAGGTTCATTAGCAAATTGAAGAAGGTGTCGTTTATGAGCTCCCGCAGCACTATTGACCATCTTTCAAAAAAAAAAAAAACCAAAAAAAAACCACACGTGGGCTCCTGTTTTATTCATCTTGCGCGTGCATGCGAGGATGATTAAGGGGAGCTGCGCGCGGCAGCGCGATAACCGCAGGGATGTAAACAGGGTGGGTGGAAAATTTTTTAATTAACAGAAATCTGTAGCTGAGATCCTGCGTTTATTATAGACTGTGTTTATTCTTGTTTTCCACGGTTTAACACAAATCCTAAAAGACAAATCACAAAGCTGCTACGCGTCCATTTTTGTGCACAGGCTCAAAGCCTAAACTTAGCTTTCCCTTCACAGCGAACCGCGCTGTGACTTGTGAACAGCTTCCCTCCGTAAATTCAAATTTGGACTTACTGGCGACCCTGTGTCACACTAATATTACCGACTCCAGTAGTAGCTTGGCGGCTGCACGATAGGCAGAGTGCCGCCAAGTATCTGCAGCTCGTTCCCGTCCCCTCGACTCGCGCTGTAATTACAGAGTACCCATCGGGGTCTGCATCCCATTGTTCCCATAATCAGCACTTAAGCTGTCTGCAAGCAAACTACATTAATTTAATACAGGAGGTAATACGCTCATTTGCAAAAAAAAAAAAAAAAATATATATATATATATATATATATATATATTTTCTGAAGAAGCACAATGCAAAACACCAAAAGAGATGGACAAACTGATTCCCTACTGTGTTTCAGGGGCTCTCCTTCCCGGTTTCTGCAGTCATAATAATAATGGGCTTCTTCTTCATTTGGCTGTAAATTAATGAATAAACAGAATTAAATACTGTTATGAAATTCTGTATGCTTCTCTATGTCAACATATTAGCGCTGTGGCGAATGCAGCTAAGAATATTAAAGGGAAATCAACTGTTAAGTCAGTTGCGTTTTTTTTGGTGTTTTTTTTTTTTTTTTTTGTGACATTTTAGCATGATGTTGACTTGACTTAAAGTCATATAAATGTTAGTTTAACAGCTGTACAGTCCTAGGAGCCGACGCGTTTTGTGCATTTACCACAGTTAATTTATAATTCATTCAACAACAAACTATTTTCCCAACTGCTGGTGCCTGACGTGGAGTTCTTGTGTTTTCAGGCCGTCCGCCTGTGCATCCGTCCGACTGTCTGTCTGTGTGTCCCATTCTTGTGAAAGCAATGTCGCAGGAGTATCGCAGTGTGTTGTATTGTATTGGAAGTACTCTCAGGATCCAGGACGGACTGTCTCGATTTCGGTGATCAGAGGTCCAAGGCGGATGTCACTGTGACCTCACAAAAACAAGTCAATTTAATTTTGTTTTACTATATGGAACGTGTATTTGCAATGCACTACTTAAAATGAATATATATATTTTCCACTTTTTATGTACCTAGTAAGAAAACTACTAACTTACTATACACTGTGTGCACAATTATTAGGCAAGTGATTATTTTGACCATATCATCATTTCATCCATAATTTTCAACTCCAAGCTGTATCAACTTGAATGCTTATTGGATTTAATGCATATCAGGTGGTGTGTTTTTGTGTAGCGAGGGAGGGTGTCGTCTAAGGAGATCAACACCCTATATCAAGGTGTGCATAATTATTGGGCAGTTTCTTGTCCTCAAGAAAAAAGGGCCAAAAAAGAGATTAAAGTGACTCTGAAAAGTCAAAAATTGTAAAACGTCTTTCAGAGGGATGCAGCACTCTTGCAATATCTAAGACATTGGCGCGTGATCACAGAACCATCAAACATTTTGTTGCAAATAGTCAACAGGGTCGCAAGAAACATGTCGAGAAGAAAAGAAGCAAATTAACAGCCGAAGATTTGAGAAGAATCAAACATGAAGCTACCAGGAACCCAGTATCCTCCAGTGCTGCCATATTCCACAACTGCAACCTATCTGGAGTGTCAAGAACTACGAGGTGCTCAGTTCTCAGACACATGGCCAAGGTAAGAAAGGCTGAAACCCGACCACCTCTGAGCAAACCACATACGTTGAAACGTCAAGAGCGGGCCCAGAAATATCTGAAGACAGATTTTTCAAAGGCTTTGTGGACTGATGAGATGAGAGCGACTCTTGACGGACCAGATGGACGGGCCCGTGGCTCGATCATTAACGGACACAGAGCTCCTCTTCGACTCAGACGGCCAGCGAGGCGGAGGTGGGGTACTGGTATGGGCAGGTATTATTAAAGACGAGCTGGTGGGACCTTTTCGGGGTTGAAAATGGACTCAAAATCAACTCTCAGACCTACTGCCAATTTTTAGAAGACGCTTTCTTCAAGCAGTGGCCCAGGAGAAAGCCTGCATCTTTCAAGAAGACTTTGATGTTTATGGGAGACAACGCTCAATCACACGCATCAGAGTGCTCGACCGCGTGGCTGGCCAGTAAAAGCCTTAAAGATGAAAAACTAATGACATAGCCCCCTTCTTCACCTGATTTAAACCCTATTGAGAACTTTAGGGCCCTTCCTAAGCAGGAAATTTACAGTGAGGGTGAACAATGAACCCCTCTGAACAGCGTGTGGGGGGCCGTGGCTGCAGCTGCACACAGAGTTGATTCTGACCAGATCAAGAAACTGACTGACTCGGTGAATGGAGGGCTGTTGTGACTGTTATCGAAAGAAAATCTTTGTTTTTCATTGAGGTGCATCATAATTCTGCACACTAATCGTCGCCTGATAATGGTGTACATATAGATATTCTCTTAAGAAAGCCAAAACTTCACTTTTACGACTTAAATGTTCTGATTTGAGGCTTTGTTAACATTTTGGATTGACCAAGGGCACTGTAGTTGTACAATAACAAAGTTAATGCTCAAAAATACAACTTGCCTCATAATTGTGCACGCAGGGTAGCAGGAAGCAGTTATCAGAAAGTCTGTAACAATATGATTTAGATTTATTTGCCTGGGGGGGGGTTGCAATCAACATATCAGTGTCTAATTTATCAAACACATCAGTCTCATTTAAATCGAGAAAAAAAAGCAAAATAAGATGAGGCAATTTTATTTTTCATCTTTTTCAGATGCTAAAACGAAAACTATTTTTTCTAATTAAACAAAATAAGACCGTATCTTCTCCCTTCTGTGGACCATCACCTTTTCATGATGGAGGGGTTTGAGTGTCCTAATGATCAGGAGCTATCTTGTCCGTGGCAGCAGCCCCTGGGAGGGTCTCCCACAGCAAATTGGTCTTGGGTGAAGGGTCAGACAAAGAATGGTCCATCAAGTGCAATTTACTGTGGAGAGTGAGACTTTTGTGTCATGCATTTTTAAAGAAGAGAACTTGCAAGCCATATTCATAAAGAAAAAAACAAAAAAAAAACCCAAGGCCCAGGCACGCATGCTTACATGACAGATATCTCTCCCCATCTTATTGTTAGCAAACACTGAATGCCTTGAATGAGAAACAGGCTTCCAGAGACACTCTTTTGGTGTTTGCGTCTCAGCTGTTGACGTGCAGAAATACTTGTCATCTGTGTTTTGTGCCTCTGAATAAAAATGGTTTTGAAAGGACGCATCAAGCCAGCCAGCGTCAACCCCCTACAGCACCTAAAGAGAGCTCCTCTCAATCCTTGTCACAGCGACGACGGCTGCTGAATACTGAGCAGAAGAGACAGAACCCCCCGCCCCCCTCACCCACCCCCACCCCAACCTGAAACACACAATTACTCTCTCAACACACAGACACACACAAAGGCAGACTTACATGCGCGACACAAACGCGCAGTGAAACCAGCGGACACCTACACAGCGCCGCTTCATTTCGCGATGCACAGAGCGGCATCAGATGCGCGATGACACGGCCTCCTTTCACCGGGGGGGGAAAAATGGACCATCTGCGAGCTCCTCAGGCCACCAGCCAGCGCCGCCGCTGAGGATCCATTTTAATGGCAGCGGCAAACGGCGTTTTAGATCTTTGTGCGGGGATCTTCCGCGTTCATTTTTGAAAGCCGGCCTCTTTGTTTCCGCGTCAGAAGAAAGCATCTCTGTGCGCGCCTGAGAATAGCTTCTTTTTAAAAAAAAAATAATTTCCTCGGCTGCTGCTGCAGCTGATAAATGCGAGCGGCTTTGAACAAATTTACGCTTGCAAAAACATAAACCCCCCCTTCCCCCCCCCCCCGTCCTCCAAGCTGTTCTTTAAAATGTTTCAGAACGTTTGAACTGCTAATTCCGTCAGCTTTTCCGTGGTCTGGTGTTTCTCTTGCTTCTTTTCCACTTGTTTCATGTCGCCTCTTTCGGGCATTCACAGGCTCAGTCGTGCGTGTGTGTGCTTTAAATTCATCTGCGCTCAGACAAAGCAAATGTAAGGCTCCGACTTTAAATCAACCTCACATAAAGTTTCTCCCGAATCAAAAAACGTCACTTGATGCCGCCTGCTGAAATGAATAAGAAAAATAAAACAACAAAAAATGTGCACGAGTGTAATCGTAAGAAAAACAATCATAACTTAGGAAAAGCTGTGCTATTGCTATGATGTTCTCGCTGTATATTTATCAAAATCGGTTGTGTAAGTAGATGTTTTCTTCCCTATTAACACCATAAACTAATTATTGCCGCTCCAGTACAAATGAAACCTGTGCGTGTGTGTAGCTCAGGGGGGCAGAAGGGTGTGAATGTTGCTCCTGAGATCGCGGAGCTCCGGGTTTTCATGATGGCAACAACATCTCACTATTAATTTATCTAACTGTTAAAGATTTATGTGTCATCTCTTGACTGTTGTGATACCTGCTGGGAATGAAGACTGACTATAAACTTATTCATGGGCAGAGAAATACACACACATATAGAGAATACATAAGGGGGATATTAAACTACATCTCAGAAGCACTTGACATTAAGTTTTTACAGCAGGGTTATTAGATATTTTCAGCTCACCATATAATAGCCTAGAGGCATTTTTTTTTTAATCAACTGCATTCAATCAGAAGCAGATATACGGGGGGGTGAATATTATCTTCTGTATAACCACAATTACAAACCAGAGGGACCAAGGCTTGTAGTAAAAAGGAAAAAAAAACAACAAGAAATCAAAATTAAACACAAAGATAAAAATATAAATCAGAGATCTTGTAAACCTTACACAGGTTGTGTGTTTTCACAGCTTTCTTGATGACATTCATCTTCAAATATATAGCCAAATCTATGAAATCAATCGAATCATTTTCAAAATAATAATAATTATTATATTTTTTTTAATTTAGTTTGTATTTAACTTTTAAATTCTATTTGATTATTTTTTATGTGTTATATAAAAAAACCTATTAAAGCATAAGTAGATCATAATCATAATAATCACATAGACCCCCTTGCCAAAAATTTCCGGCATTGAATCTGGACCATATATTTTTCCAAACAAGGGCAACATGAGGTTGAATATGATCAGCAGCATATTGCAACAGTTTACCCCTGAGTCTTCTGGAAAGTGGGCGAGAGCAAAACAGAGGCGCCAGTGCTCTCTTCGAGTCTGTGTAAAAGGTTCTGCCTGCATCATCAGTCTATCCTCAGCGCGTCACACACGGCCACGGCGTCGTCACTGCGAACCGAGCACCGAACCACCGCCGCCGAGCTGCAGGCCGGACGCCCCGTAGATGTTGAGTTTCCGTGCGAGTTTGGCCGCGCGGCCGTCAGGCGGTCAGAGTCGAGGCCTTTGCCACTGAGGTTCACCACTCATGAGTCGCGTGTCAGATTCGGCAAAGGCGACAAAAGACACCGTGGCGTTAAAAACACATAATAAGTTGCAGCATCCCTCGGCTACAGCAGGCTGATATTGCAGAGCAACAGTGATTGCTAATAAATCACCAGCCACCAATATCACTACAGTACCTAGTTTGGCAGTGTATTTTAAGGAAATCATGATCTTCAAATGGTAGCCTGAGCAGCTTGAATAGACAGAAGATGTATAGACTGTAGATGTGAGCAGTGTTGGGGGAAGTAACGCGTTGGAGTACTTTGAATATTATTTCCGGGCAATGACTTCATTACTAAATTCAAGTAGTCCCTTACCAAGTTACCTTTTCAAATGAGCCTCACGTTTACTTTAAAAGTGATGATCGACCCCTTTCTGTTGCTACAATTAAAAAAAGAAAATTAAAACGATACGATATCCGAGGCATTTTGTCCTGTTTCACCTGCTGCTTCTTTCCAGCTGGTGTGTAAGCCCGTGTCAGGGGGGTATGAGGGTGCGCATGCGCAGCTCAGTCAGAAAGTGGAATCACGGCAGAGGGGTCAGCTTTTAAACGTGTGGAAATATTCACATTATTTCGGATCTGTGGCCTAAAAGCACGAGAACGTTTCGGTGAAACGCAAATTGTAACAAGTTGAAATATAAGCTTGTAAAGAGGACGGCCGAACAGCAGGGGGACGACGGCGCTCAGCCCCGAAACAACAACGACTGGAGTTAATGACGGGCAAAGCTCTCGCCCCGGGGGAAATGAGTGAACTGAAGACGTGGCGGAGGAGATGTTGTCGCCGCCTCTGTTGTGTTTGCCGAATGGATGCACCCTGAGATCACTCAGCTTTGCTTCTCTGCAGTTTAATTGCGCAAACACGTTTTTCTTGTTCTCAACACGTTTTTAGTCAGCATGCTGCTCTCGCCTGCACTGAGCTCCGGACCGGCACGCTCTCCGTTCTGTGTTTAATTGTTATGAAACAATTGTTAATATAGCGCTGTTAAGGGATACTGTGCATGTCATTCCTGTTGTTAGCCTGCAGAAATATGGATTATGGGCTGCAGACTAGGCTATGCAACGATGGCCGAGGCAATACATGAAAAGACTCAATGGATGATTTCGCGCCGGAAATGAAAAAGGGTTTTAACGCAACGCACAAGTAATCTGAAAGTTACCTTCATCAGCAGATACGCGTTGCCTTCATCAGCAGGTAATCCAGTAATTTAACTAGTAGGTTTTCAATGGCAGTAACTTTGTAACTTAACAAATGACTTTCAAAAACAGCTTTAGCCAACACTGGATGTGACATACAGAATAACCTATCTTGTCCTTCGCCTGTGTACACACAATCAAAAAATCACCGTGTCACAAAATAGCGAGAGATTCTTATAAAATGCCAGCCAAGAAGATCATTTTCCACTGCTAAGAGTTGAAATGCCACTGCAATGTCTAGAATGATTTATTTCACTGCATAAGCTCTCACAAGAAAAAATACTGAGGTTAAAAACTATAGTATAAAACCATAGTAAAAGAAAAAAATGTAAATGACTTAATGCAAAATATATATGTTTTTATGTTATGTATTTATTTCATTTTGTTAATTGAAAAAAAAAAGATAAAACACAACACAATATAAACAACATTCCCCAGTCTGAATGATAGGGAGCAGAAAGAAGAAGAATCTTATTTAATCTGCTCTTTTATCCCCCAAAAAAATCAATTTGAAAAACACCTAGATTAAAACAACAACAACAACAAAATAAAGCAAAATAAAAATAGCTGCTAGCCACAACTCACAGTCACATTCCTTCAGCACAGTTGGTCAGATATGGTTCAATCATGGTGTTAAAATGTACATTGCTTTATTATCTAAACAATCCTTTACTTTGTGTAACAGAGCAAATGTTTTTTGATATTTTTAATTCTGTATAATTTATGTGATTTCCAACTCAAATGCTCATCCAGAATGATACCCAACAACTTCATTTCCACCTACTCAGTTGATTTCATCTCTATCAATTGAAGCATCGGTTCCTTTCCTTCTGTTACTAAATATCATGAAGATTGTTTTTTCAAGAGCCAGCTATAATTTATTTACATTAAACCATGACTTAATTATTTCAAATTCTTTTTTGACCACATTCAACACTTGTGTTATATCCTCCCCAGAGTAAAGTGAAGTAGCATCATCTGCAAACAGAATACATTTGAACAGTTTGGATACATTAACAAAATCATCAATACACAAAATAAACAGTTCTAGTCCGAGGACCGACCCCTGAGGTTCTCCACACTTTATATGATATGATTCAGATTTTACATTATTTTTCTGCACAAACTACTTTGTTTTCCAAGTAGCTAGAAACCCATTGATGTGGTACCCCTCTGATACCATATTTACTCAGTTTGTTAAGAAGTATGGTTTGATCAATGGTATCAAAAACCTTTTTGAGGCAATCTTGTTGATTGCCTTGGATATTTCTTCAGTTAATTCCATTAGTGCCACTGATGTGGAGTAATTTGTTCGAAATCCATACTGACTACTGCTTAATATAATGCATCTGTCAGTGAAGTTATCTAACCTGTTTATAGATAATTTCTCTAACATTTTTGGAAATTGTGGAAGCAAGGATACTGGTCTGTAGTTGGAGAAACATGTCTATCCCTATTTTTATAAAGTGGAATTACTTTGGCTGTTTTAGTACTTTCAGTCAGTATCCCTGTTGAAAATAAAACATTGCATATGTATGTAAATGGTTCAATAGCCAACTCAGTTGTGTGTTTTGCTAATATCGTGTCTGTTTTGTCATAAATGTCATGATTGTCTCACACAAAATAATTTGGAAGAGCTGATTTCACGTTATCATTTTTTATTACACTGTTTATTATTCCCCATGTAGCAATCATGTTGTTTCTGTTTTTAATTAGTAAATCACCATAGTATTCATTTTTATGTCTTCTTATAATCCATGGTAATTTATTTTTATATTTCTTATACCTATCTTCTACTTCTTTTGACCTTAATTTAAAAGGGAAATAAAAAAAAAACAAAAGAAAAAACAAACATTAATTATAAATAATTTTTCTTGGGTCTGGAAAAAGAATCGACATTTGAATCCTATTACGAAATGTTGCTATTTTTAGTCGAAAATGTGAGAAATAATGTTCTCCTTATTGTCTGTCTCGTCGGGCAGTGGCGTCTGCCCAGTCCTTGTCGCTCGAGGTCGGGCTGCTCCTGATCCAACCGTCCTCACGGCTTCTTCTTCTGTCACACTCGGCGACCTGGTGCAAAACCTTTCGGTGAAATGATTATTCTTATATCGGCTTGGGTTCAAGACCCCTTTCCATCATCTCTCACACAAAGACAGTGGACGGTGATCAGTGATCCCTTCTTGTCTCGCGTCAAAGGAGCATTGAGTCCCAGCAAAGCTGTTTGCGTCAGAGAGCAGCTTCGACACTTGATCCTGGACCCAGAGTCCATTTTAGTGCTAAAAATGTGTGTTTGCCATCGCTCGCCTGCATCCGCCCTCACACTGACATTGCGGGGTGTGACAACGTGAGCCACAGCACGGTGATTATAGGAGTTGGGAGAGTTGGGATGAGGAAACAGGATATCCCAAGAACAAAATTCACCACCTCTACCCTTCCCATCCTTGAAAACGCACCTGCGTGTGCCAACAAACTGTGTATTGTGTTACTAAGTCGGCGAACTGATATCGAATCACATGGCACCTTCTTGTTGCCTAATATGAATTGTTCATCTCCACAGGATGAATATAATGTCAGACAGAATAAACGAGGGAAAAAATGAGGAAACAGGTAAAAGGAAAACCTGTAAACAAAATAAAAAGCACAGTATGAGCGTTGTAATGTGGCTGGTTTTTCATCATCAGCGCAATAGCGACTTTTGTGTTTGTAAACCCATTCACAGCGTTTTGCCTTTATCATTGCCATCAGCGGATTAAACTGCATGCACGGATAAAAATGATAACCACAGTCGCTTTAGATAAAGTGTCAAAGCCATTTTTCTTGTCGTTGGAATCAGTCGACGAGGCAAAGTTGCGAGCTGAGGGAACACGGAGAGACTAAAAAAGCCACAGAGTCGTGTGTGCTGTGTAATTGTGCATCTCGATATTCTGTGGTTCCTGCTCGATTTTGAAATTCGTTCTGCTCTATTGACACAATTTCTGCTTCCTACCTCCGATTAGTTCCCGCCAATTTTACCACCACAGCTGTGTGGCGTGTCTGCTGCAGCGTGGATCGGACAGCAGGCCGCTGCTGCCCCCCGCGACCCGGATCCGGATAAGTGGAAGTCTTATCCGGCTCCGGTTTCGTCAGTCCTCCACCAGATTGTCTTTGTACCTCAGTTGCGTTGAGTGATCCGGTCTTATTCCTCTTGCCTGCCCGTGTTTTGGAGCGAGCCTCGCCGTGAGTACACACTCACGTGTACTCACATGCAATTAGGGTGACAAAATATCAGCGGCATCTCTCAGTAGAACCCAGCCCAGTTCAACAGCATCACAAATTACAGCCCCAATAACTTAAAAAAAAAAAATCATAAATTAATAAAATTAATAATTTTATTTAACAACAAAACAAAGTGACTACAACAACAAAAATAAAAAAAATATAATCAACAAAAATACTTTTGTGAGGGAGAGGAGGGGGAAAGAATATATATTTTAAAAAAATTAAATAGATTCAGTTAAATAACCTGTATATATATATATACATACACACACACATACACTTGCGAGAGAAAAAAAAGGAAAAGGAGAATATACGTGTACATATAATATACGTGTATACACATATACACACACACACACACACACATATATAATTTCCGCGAGTGCACAGCCCCAACAACAATCATTAAGACATGTGAACGCCTCTTCTCAAGCAAATCTTATAGAAAATCAACACAGAATTAATTTACCATTCAACGGTAAATACGGAGCGGTCATAACGTTATGCTTGACTGGTGTAAGTAGGTTCTTGAGAACTCATGAAGTACTGAGAGATTATAAACACGGTAACGCTGAGGTTAGCAGGAAATAATGAGGAACTGCGTCTAGTAACTTCTCAGTTTCCCTTCAGGAGACACAAAAAGAGCAACAGCTGTTTATTAGTGGTCATAATGTTATGATTGATCGGTGTATGTGTATTTTGGATTGTTGCCTCCCCTCCGGCTCGTACTTTTGCTCTGAGCCCCTCCTTTTTGAGTTGACACTGATTTTGTGCCGAGCATGTTTTGTGTTGACTGATCCTCGCGTCTGAATCTTCCCCCAGTGCCCGACTGTCGCACCGTGACTGCTGGCAACCGTTCATTCCATGACTCCGCAATTTAAATGCATCGCTCAAATCAAAGTTTCGCAATGCGCTGCTTCGACAAAACATGATGGAGGACAAGCGTTTATTCAGCCCCCAGGAATTTGATCTGCGTCGTTAGACGGGAGGAATGCAGGAAGTGTCGCTCATGAATATTTTGAGCCAAACAATGCCATATTGATTTGCATCTCCTCCACCATTTCAACCAGCGGTGCTGCGCCGCGGCCAAGATCGACTCCCCGCCCGGAGCAGGCCCAAAAGTGCGCCCACACGCTGACATCTCGTCAATCGTGGCCAACCTGTCACAGCTGCCCTGCTCCCACTCAAACTGGCCTTTGCTACGAGACTCAGCTCAAGTCTCTGCAAGGAGGCTGAGGAGAAAAGCCATTTCTTAAAAAGTCTGTGTGGTCAGTTCAGTAACTTTTTTTAACGTTGGACAGAATCTCGGTGGTTTGACGGTCTGTCCCTTGCGTGTCCTTGTTTGTAAGTTCCGATATCCTCCTTGTTGCTGTTTTTCTTTCACTTCCCTGTGAGGGGTGCAAAGGTTTGCTTTGTAGCCCAGTTTTTGGGGGTCGTGGTTCAGTGTGAAATTAATACAACAGTAAGAAACAAAAAAAAACAAAAAAACAAAGCCCACAAGAAGTCCCAAATGCTCAATTGTAGGTTTCTTTTCCATTTAATTTGAACAGACCACTGTGCAAGTTAGTTGCCTACATCAGCCTTGGAGTTCTAGAACTACCTGAGATGGTTGGTGCCGCCTGAACAGTGCCAGCCAAAACAGTGAACAAAACACTCTGACATATTTTTAAATGGCATCAGGTCAAAATCAGCTACAAAACTGCAAAGGAACAGCAGACTCACACGGACGAAGCATCCAATAGTACGGGTTCCTTATGCTCCACAGCTTGAGCCCACATGCGAAAAGACAGGAAAGCCACGCATTCGTCCTACAGCCGTCGGGACTGACCGAGGTCACAGGTGGAGCCAGGCAGCTTTTGCCGGCTGGTGTCTTTGGTAGCTTAACATCATTATGAAAATAAGCAACTCTCATACTACTGCCCTGCATTAGGTGGTTAAATGTAAACAGCGAGCGTGCTCCTCCAAAACTGTCACCGCTGTTCACGCCTGTGCACGGCAGGGACACATCGGCTGACCCGTGTGTGCGCAGGATGGGACTGTTTAATTTCCACCGACACACCACCCAACTGTCCGACAGCTCTGCGCTCGTTGCTTAACGGCGGATAGCTCGCAGCTTTTTGGGCGCATTACTGCCGCCTAGTTACTGCGGTATCCAGCTAAAAAATCCGACATTTTCTGCCTCTGCTGTTTCATGACAAATAACTTTTCTCGTGAAGAATCTGTAGGAAATTAAAAAAAAAGTTAACCATCTTTTCAGAACCACTTGTCTGACTGCGGCGATTAATCAGTCCACGTGGATCTCTACCTTGCAGAGCGGCCGTGCTGAGATGAGCTGAGCCGAGCCGAGCCGAGCCGAGCCGAGCCGAGCCGAGCCAGTACATGTGTATGGAAAGAGAATAAAAAAAACATTCTTCATGCAACTGTAAACTATGAATGGGTTTGAGCTGGACAGGCAGCTGTCGCCGCTCTCGGAGCT
Source organism: Dactylopterus volitans (assembly GCA_901007715.1). Taxonomy (NCBI): domain Eukaryota; kingdom Metazoa; phylum Chordata; class Actinopteri; order Syngnathiformes; family Dactylopteridae; genus Dactylopterus; species Dactylopterus volitans. The sequence continues at coordinate 58,027 of CAAKHG010028581.1, forward strand.
GCCGCCCTCCCGGTGTCGTCCATTTTCAAATTGTTTAAACAGCGGAGGAAGAGGAAGCTTAACAATAAGCAGAATAGGACGGGAACCATAATTCTGTGTATTTATGAGGCTGCCTCTGTTCTTTTTCTCGGTTTGGTGATGTTCACATCGATACGAAGACAACGCACCCTGAAGAACTGCTAATCATTGATCAGTGGGCTTTTAAAGAAATGATGCGGGAAGAGCCTTTGTGTGCGCGAATCACCAGGGTTGTAATATTAGACTTCATTCACATTTCAACAGTTTAAAATAACTATATTTTCACGTTTGATCGATGCCTGCATGTCTGAAGCACTTTAATGGCCCTAAAAACGCTGCTGGACCCGTTTTAGTTTGAAAACTCAGGGGTTCTGCTCCAAGGTGTCAGAGACGGAGACTTCTGTAAACGATGATGCATGGCCCCACGTTTGCCCCCCCCCCGCCCCCACACTCCTGATTGGACACTCTAACTCGACTCCAACCCGCTGCCTTGTACTCAAATCTCTTTCAGTCGAAAAACAAAGTAATCTCGGGTCTCACTTTTCGCCGTCGCTTCGTCGATAGCGATCTCTGCAAATGAGGAGACTCGCACTCGGCTTCCTGCTCGCACGGTCTCGCACATGCCCGGTCTGCGGGCCTGGTGCCCGCCTGCTCTTCATTTTCAGGCATTTCACAATGGAGGGGAAATTAGATCTGGAACGGTGCTAAACTGGTCATATGGACAGAGAACATTAGAAAAGAAACAAGGGTTTTAAAACTAAAACACATTTAAGGCAGATGCAGCCTGAAGCGTAATGCCTGGTCCACCCCCCCCGAGCTGGTGCTCCCCTCACTGCCATGCAAACTGAAGTGCGTCAAGTATCTCACACTTACAAATACCTTCTATTCAAATACATTTTCCCTGTTCAACCGACTTTGGGTCTCTTTATTGATCACATTTGAAAGCATCCGAATGAGGGAGCTTTTTAAGTAGCTGTTTTCGAACCACAATAATAAGTCATACAATCAGCTGCTCCGTCTTTCTATCGCTAAACCTAATTGTTGTTTAACTGACACAATATTTCTAGAAAACACTGACCCTTAATTTGCTTCAGCGCATTCAGTCAAACGTGTGGCTGAGCAGTTACTGGTGGGCTCGCGTGTGTTTTATCAATATTCCTGTTTTTAATAACTTTTTTTTTTTTCACCTCTTGGGGCAGAATCAAGCTGTGAACACAAAAGCTGACAATTTATTTTGGATGATTGGACAAACTGGACAGCAAACAGAAGCTTATTTTAGCACCACACACGCCAGACAGTTACCAGGCAACATTTCTGTTTATCGTGGTTCGGTCTAATGTGCCATCTTTTTTCGCTTCACTTTGGTCTCTATCAACTCTTGAGAAAAAAAAAAAAAAAAATTATATATTTGACACTTCAGCTGCTAAATGCTTTCGCTATGTTCACCGGCTAATGCACAGTGGGCTTTATAGATTTTTCAGAATCGCTGCCTGATTGAAAAGTGAACTGTGAGAGCAGTAGCAGTCGAGCAAAACGGTAATGTTGCAGCCAGACATCAAAACAATGAGCCGGAACTCACTTTCCAGCTCCGTGTAGCTGAAGGGAGCCGCACAGTCAGGTCTTAATTCTCTGCAGGTTCATCGCTGCGGGTGTTGACCGGGAGTGTAACGGTACACAAAGGTTGGTACATAACTAGGTTTTGGATTCTTTGTTCGGTACACGATTCCATACAAGAAGGGGGGCGACTAAAATGTCCTCAAATGCATAATTCTGATTTATCTTTTCTTTTGGTCACTTGTTTGTTCCACATAGCGCCAGTTAGAACTGCCTGAGATGGTTGCTACAGCCTGTAGCGAACTCACGTTAGTCGTGTTTTGCTTAATAGGTTGCAACCTGCTCCAAAACTGAAATGCGTCTCCGATGCTATAAGAGTGCACAATACATATCTTGATGAAAAAAAAAAAGTAGTCCATCAGTATGGGCCCAGTTGGCTCCACTTATGATAGAATATATTTAAACATTCGGAGCTCCCTCAGTCACCTCTCGAGTGCGTCAGTAAACGCAGCAAAGGATGGAACATTGTAACCAGGCTCCCGCACTTTTAATACTTGAATCCAGCGTCCAGGGTCGTCTACTACCGCAAGGCAGTCATATAATACTAGATGTACACACAGTTGTGTAAATGGTGATGGCAGTATCCTTGATATATACGTCTTTGGTCCGGTCTGATTTCGTCGTGCCGAGGCCTCTTGAGAACAGCGGTGATAAGTTGTGTGGCTTCTTTTCTTGTGCCCGCCTCCGATTATCAGCGCATCTGGGTGGCGCTGCTAAATAATGCATCAACTAACTCGATGCCGGACAACATTTCTTTGCTGTAACCAACAGGGGAGCACAAAAGCTTTCCCACACAGTTGATCTAAAGAAGAAGCAAGTGGGTCTTCTCCCTCCTGTGCATCATTTGAACTCACCATAGTTGCTCTGATTCTGCCGCTTGCATTTTCCCTTTCACTTTACTCTTCTTCTTCCTCTGTTGTCTTAATGGCAGCTGCTTTTAGGTGCCTTTATGCCACCTAGATTGGAGAGTGGGTACTGCCATGTCCGACTATCTTTTAATTCGGATGACTTCGTCGTATGCCGGCGTGCACCGAACCGTGACTTCCGGACCGTGATGGTATGGTACTGAGTACATGTACATAGTGTTGAAGCGGCTCAAATTACACATTGTTATTGTGTACCTAAACATATTGATTATATCTGCTCTGTGTAATCATTTCCTTGGAAAGAGCTGCGAATTCTGATCTTTCCGATTCTGCCATGCAGGATCTGAACATCTTTATTCCCAATCTCACTTCACAGCATCTCTCTTTTCAGCGCAGCCCCTCTCAGCCTCCACCCCTCCGCCACTGAATGTGTTTTTTGTGTGCGGCTTGTACTCGCAGTCTGCGGACAAAGCCTGTTTTGCTGAGACTCATTCTCCCCGAGATGAGATGATCTAGATAAGCGATCAAGATAGAGTTCAGCTACAAAAACTCCATTTCCTTACCCCTCTGTAGACATTAAATCATTTCCTTTTGCTCGGCAAAAATAAAAGAAAGCAAACCCTGAGAATTCAAATCAGCACTGCCCTGCATCACAGCACCTTTTTCACCTCATTGGCTGGCCCTTCCAGATATCTATGAGCAGGTGATTCTGGTGCAGCCCAAAATTCTGCATTGCAGAGGCATAGTCCGCATCCCTAAACACAGACTGCGTTGTGGGTGTCCTTACATTGAATTTAAAAGACTTGCACAGTGGCAAGGCTGACATACATACACCTCTCTAAAGGTAGAAGGTTTTAGATTTGGGGTTTTGTCTTTCACTAAATTCTTTTTGTCATAATAAAAAAAAAAAAACTTCTTTGGTTTAAATTTTTCTTTAGTGTCACACTGATAAAGATAGTGATGCATATATTATGTAATTATTGATGTAATTGTTTGTGTCCCTCGGACACAAATAATTATGAATTCTGAATGTTATTATGAGGAATCTTTTGCCAGGCATCCGGCTGCCAGGTGTGCACAAAGCTAAGTGTGAGACGTGCGAACCCACATACATTGTTCATTATTTACACCTTAAACCGGTGAGAAATTGATCTAGAAAACAAGTTTGATTGTGCCACAAAGTGAGGATTATACATTTTGCTGTGCTGAAAGCAAGCCCACAGAATCGCTGGCGCGAAACAATACAACAAAGAACAAACCTCCCACATGAAACTAATAAGCATCGAATATCGATAACGGCGCCTCTCTTTTTTTCCGAAAGCAAATTATAATTGAAGATTTTTAGAGCACAATAGTTTAAATGCGAATGCAGAACACAAAGATAAAAGCCTGAAGTTAAGGCACATGCGCACAGGGACAAAAGCTGTGTTCGTACCACCGCAGCTGAGAGCTGTTTTTTTTATTGTTGCTGGGCAACAAATAACATCCCAGCCTTGAATGTTAATGCTTTACATCAAAATTCAAACTTTAAATCAGTGAGGCTTAACAACTACTGTATTGTGAGTTTAGCACTGACTTTTTTTTTCTTTTTTTTTTTTTGCACAATTCGAATTGAATCGGTTGATTTGGCTGCAAAAGGCCTGCTGTGTGTGGACGGATGCTCAGCGGCAGCACAATAAAGAATGGCAGCAGAGCGCTGATCCCACTCCCCACTGTCGCCATTCATATGCTAATCCAAACCCCCACTACATCCACTAATTACTGATCCACAGCCACTGTGTCCTGATTCACTCTGCTGACCAGCCGACACAGTCGAAACCCCAAGAGAGACGCTTGAGTGATGCGTGATGGGTCATTTATGTGATGTACATGCGGACATGGACTGGATCCGCGACACATGTTTTGGAGCTTCACAGTCAACCAACAGTGGCTGGATGTGTAATTGTTAGCACAGCAAGAATGTTAATCTGAAGCAACAACGCAAATGCCCCGTTTCCACCAAGCAGTTGAGTTCGGTTCGGCGTGTTACACGTGAGAACGCTAAATCCTGGATCTAGTTTGCGATTCCACTGCAGACCGCGGCGTACATGGTGGGCGGGGTTTATTCTGGATGGTCATCATGTTAAACCACCGGCGCGTCTTTGTGTCCACACCACGACGGCTGCTGTGGTCTTTGACGCGACGATAATCGCTGCAGCGTTTCTCCCCAAAGCGAACACCTGCACCTTCTGGGTAGTTGAGGGAATGCAATCACGCGCCGCCGTTTTCTGCAGAAAAACGAAAATTCTGGAATCGCCACCCTCGATATGTTAAAACATTGCACGTTTGTGTTTGCGCTTTATCCCCGCCGTCGCGTCTCGATGTAGGTGACCGATCAGCGACAGCAATGTGTCTCGCTCCACCCTTTAGGTATGGGATCAGTGTGCAAGGTTACCCAACAGAGTGGTTCTCTGGTGCCATCCACAAATTTTTTTCAATGGTACCCGAACCCCTGCTGTGCTGAACCGAACTGAAGTTCTTGTTGGAAACGCAGCTAAAACAACCACAAAAACATCTGCTAGCATGTAGCTCATGGCTGGGCTGCCTGTGTTTTTTTTTTTTTGAGTTTGTGGAGATAGTGGACACCGACAGAGAGCGGAAATTAGAGCGAGACATGAAAACAGCAGTCTGGGCTGTTGCTGATGTCCCCAACCAGCGTTCGGTCTCTTTATGTTGCATTTATACGCAATCCCATATTCCCTTGCAGTTAAGCAGCTTGAACCTGAGTGAACCACCAGTTCAATCAGGAGACAACTTTGAAACAACAGCATCAAAAAAAAAAAAAAACATCCTCAGGACAGGACATGCAGATATTTAATACGCTGCTATCTCCGCTTTCTGGGGAATGTGGAAAAACT
>CAAKHG010028586.1:9985-21569 GCA_901007715.1 Dactylopterus volitans
ATTGTGGAAATTTGTTTTTTTTTTTTTCTGAGGGGGGGGGGGGACGCTCTGCATCATTGCCAGTATTCAGTTTTCATTTTCACCGACAAAATCTCTTTTGCAGGGACGGAGGATTGAAGCGAGGAAAGGTAAAAGACACTTTTAAGGAGGAACAGCAGAAGCTGTACAGCAAAATGCTGGTGGGCACCCAAGAGGACCGCAGTCGCTCATGAAGGTCCCACGAGGTGGCGGACCGGCTCAGAGACCCGCTTGGGCACGACTGGACTAAATAGGCGGTCGGCAGTGCTCCCTCTCCAATGGAGCTCCTGGACTGGAAAAATCTCTCTCTGACGTCAACTGCACTCCATCTGGCTTCCTCGGTCACTGCCTCAGTCTGGCACGTTCAGTTTGCATCATTGTTAGGGGTCGTTGGGAGTCTGCTGGCCTCTGTTGGAGCAGGTCTACAGGCGCCTTGCTTGCATTAGAGAGGAAAACATAGGGAGCCCGCAGCGATGGAGTTTCTTCCTTGGTGGCTTCATATTGAGGGGAAACTTGTGTCATTGTCTGTCATTGAGTACCCGTCTTCGATGATCCAGGCTTTTTAATTTTTATTTTACTATTACGTTTGTATCACAGCCGTGTTTTAGTTACAGCCCAGATTATACTGGGGGTGTACAAGAGTTATTGTAGATGAAATATGGAATGATTTGGGGGTTTTGCATGACTGGCTTGTTCCCTACGTGGGTTTAGGGCACGATGCCAGATTTTGTTACATTTCAGATATTTTTATGGGCTTTTTTCTGAGACACAAAACTTTTTAAGCTTTTATTTTACATCAAGTCTTGTATCAACACACACGGTCACTACGGAGGAGTTACTGATATGTTGTCGGTTTGTTTGTTTTTTTCCATGGAATGTGTAAATCGTCACATTATGAAGTGGAAACGGTGCATCCATCCACGTTTTGTGGGTTGAGGCTTTTATTCCTGCTCCAGCGTAATGATGCAGCACAACTGGAGTGAAGGTGATCAGGACATTCTTCCAAGACAAAAAAACGTGGGATACTTTCAGCACTGTCCACTTTAGGCCAATCGCACATAAGTAACGATTTGGGATCAGTTGGTGCCCTCACTGAAACATGGATACACTGGCAGGCGGCTAACAGATATTCATACTAATATATTTCCTAACAGTTTCCATTGGCTTCCTTGCTTGTTGCAGCAAACAATCGTGCCTAAATTCTTAATTGTCAAGCATCTCTAACAGCGATCGTGTTTATTCCCCCGTCACCAACGATCTGTCTCCTACTCGGCAGCCTCACGGAGAGACGGGAGTGCGGCTGTAGTTCGTCTCTGTCGCCGAGGAACATGGTGAACAGCCTCAACAGTTTATCTCTAGGTCCTTTCTAGTTGGCTGTGTCGGGGATAGTCGTTTAGATTGTGTCATTCCTATTCATCTAAATAAATGTTCAAGAATGTAACTCTACCTATGGCCCAACATGTGTTTTATGCTTTTCAACAGATGTTCCAGTCACACTTGTTTACTTCCATTTCAGCCGCAAAAGGACTCTAAAATACAGATTTAGGTGATTTATTTAGCACATATTTGATCAGATAACCACTTTTTTTTAATTTAAACCACATTCATAAAGCTTGTTACACTGAACAAATAGTCAGCTTAAGTAATTACCCGAGAAGTTCCACAATATCGGTTATTTTTTACAATCGATATAACCAGTGTCTCATTTTCAGAAGAGCTATCACCGAAACATTTGGAGTGACCTCTGAAGCTTCAATGAACCTGAAGATATTAAAGTAGCACGTCGCCTTACTAAATACTTTTCTTAGAAATTTAATGTAACAACAGACACTGACGCATGATGAACACTAAGGGAGTATAATTTAAAGTCCCGCTTTCTTCGCTTCAGCTCGGATTGTCCTTGAATAGTTGAGGGTCATTTTCTCCGCTGGCAAACTTTATCCCTAAAAAGGAAAGCTTTTTTTTTTCCTCCAAATTTATCTCCAAACAGTACTGCCTTAATTTAGCTGCTGTTTTCGTGCTTTTCTTGGCAGCAAAACCAGGACTTTCGTAACATTTCCTTTCTGACTGTTGGCGTCAGCCCAACCTGTCATCAGCACCAAGAATGTTATTTTTAACTTGCAACATCTCTGGCTTCTCAATAGCGGAGCAACTACTCGGGACCATGTCAGAACTGGCTTGCGTGCATGGGCTTTTTCCCAGGCCCGTCGTGGCTGCAATATCGTATTTCATTTGCCATTCAGACGCGTCCCCCCCATTTTAACCGCCTTTGTTTCCAGGCTGGCGGTGGACGCGGCGGCGGCGTTCATTTGCATCCCTGCTGCAACAGTTTGGAATGAATCTGCCGCTGAATAAAGCGCGCGGCGCCTGGAGGAGGAAGAGGAGGAGGAGGAGTGAAAGGAAGCGGGGACAAGAGCTAAAAAGGTTGGTTGTGTTAAGCACCATGGTTGAGCAGCTCACCAGCAGCACTATGGAGAAAGCTTGGGTTGGAGGAGGATGTGGGGGCGGGGGTCTTCACGGCCTGCTGAGGCTCAGACTGGGAGACGGCGCACGCCCATGCACACCAAACAAGTTTCACACCACTGCTGGAAACCGTGTTGTGTTGGGAAACGCTGGTTTGCTTACATCTGCAATGACCGGCTGCTGAAGATGACTTATCTGCTGCTGATGTGTATAATAAGAAAACTAGTTCTACTCAATTTCCCCTCCTTGGATCATCACCTTATCGTGGTGGAGGGGTTTGGGTGTCCTAATGGTCCCAGGAGCTATGTTGTTGGGGGTGGGGGGGGGCAGAGGCCCCTGGTAGGGACCCAATGGCAAATTGTTCTTGGGTGAAGTGTCAGACAAAGAATGGTCCATAAAGATGTGTATGGGAAGAAAGGCATCGAAGGACCAGTGTACCCCACTTTGGATCCGGGCCTGGGGAAGGGGCCTGTCAATGAGCACTTGGTGGCCAGGGCTTCACCCGCGGGGCCCGGTCAGGTCAAGGCCCCGAGGCAGAGACATGAGTCGGTCCTCCAGCAGGCCCGCCGCCTGCAGGAGGAACCATATGAGTCTGGTGCAGCGTGGATGGGACGGCAGGCCTCTGCTGCCCCCGCGACCCGGATAAGCGGAAGACGGGACGAGGCGAGCAACGCTCAATGTTGCCGGCTTCTGCCGCTGTTGGGAGCAACAAGCTGACAGCTCGGTGTTGCGTAACTGTTTCCAAAAAGGGCGGGGCGCCGTGTAAAATGTGGAACCAAACGAAAATGGCACAGTTTGCAAAACCTTTTATATATCCAAATGGACCAAAGACAAAATATCAAACTTACAAGTTTTCACTTGTTTTTTTGAAACCGCGAACCCCATTTTGAATTTGATGCGGGGCAACACATCTCAGAAAAACCGCAACACTGTTGCATCAGCTTTTCTTTTCAAAAAAACACTGTAAACATCTGAGAACTGGAGGAGACCAACTGCTGCAACTTTGAAAGTGGAATATAACCGCCCCCCCCTGCCCTCCCCGCCACATTCTTGCTTTATGTTTGATTCTAGCTGCTCAACAGCTCATCGTGTTGTTTCATGTTTCATTATGCACGAAGCATTTTTGGTGGGTGGCAAGTCAGAACTGCAGGCGGATCCACTCAGCATCCACACGCTCCTGCTGCAGAGCCGCGGTGCTGGAATACGCCTACTTGGCAGCGTACGGCGCTCCGAAGCCGGAATGTGGGCTTCTGCATTTATGGTGCCTTCACAGTTGCGGGGGTTACTCTTCACGCCGTGAGCACCGGCGCGCCCTCAGAGCCATCAGAAGCAGCAGGAAAGTGGCTCTCAGTGGTGTTTGGCCGTGCTCCTGAGCTAATGCAAGCGGTGCCAAGTCTGGTTCCAGAGCAAGTGACACCTGAGGGCCTGAAGATCCCAAACCTTCCAGGATCAGTTCTCAGCCTTCTTGGCATCACGTGCCGCGAAAAGCCAACTCCCCAGATTCTTTGCAATTTGGCGTTGGCGCACATTATTCTTAAAACTGTTGCGTAATTTTCCGACTAAGTCTGGCCAACAAAACGGTGAACCTCCACCTGCTTTGCGTGGCGGGGGTGGGTAGGGGGGACTACCTAGACAGCTCCAAGCGGGCCTGCTGGATCTCCAGGTCTGAGGACAGTGATGGCAGACTTCACTGGAGACATCAAAGAAGAAGAGTGTCACACAGAAAAAAAGAAACGCTGCTTCCTGTTTACTCTTTCTTGAGCAGCTCAAGATATCGTCTCACGCCCCGGGGCACTGCTGCAGTCGCGCTCAAACACGACGAGGTCGTGTTTTGTCTTTTATTTGACTGGATGCGCGCGATGGCGCGGCTCTGGTGGCGTCAACAAAAAAAAAATCAAATAAGAATTGACCTTGGCCTCAGAGGGGAGCGATCGACGCCGTCCCGAGGAGGACTTGCCGTCGCTCGGCGCTCGCAGCGGATGGGCGGAGCATCGCGGTTCACGACGCGAGCGTTCGCTCGACTGAGAGCCGCTTTAAGTCTGCTAAGAAGCTGCTAGTCCAATTACCCGGAGGGCAGGCGGCGGAAACCCCCACCGCCCCCCCCACAACCTCCCTCCCCGGCGCGCACGAAGCCGCCCGACTCACTCCCCGCTCCGCCGGCGCGACCATGGATGCGAGCGCCGCCGCGACACACGATGACGACCTGAGAGCAGCCGCCGCCGCCGCCAGCGAACACCGGGGACCAGCAGCGACACGCCGCCGCCGCCACCACCAGCACCACCACCACCAGCAGCACCGCGCCGCGGGTGTATTTTGAGCTGCCGGTAATTGCGGATGTAGCGCACACGTAAGCCTTCGTAAGCTCCTGAAGAAGTCGCTCGCAGGCCCCGGACGCGTGTTTTTTTTTTTTTTTCCTCTTTTCTTTTCTCTTTTTTTTCCCGTATTTTCCTCTCTCTCTCGGAAACTCTCGAGCAAAGTGGACCACCGCAGGCATGGACGCACGCACCGGTGTGCTGCTGGTCACCGCCAACGTCGGCTCGCTCTTCGACAACGTAAGTAGAGGCGACAGCGGCCAAGTTTTCAGCGGCACGTGCCGGAGCTGCCGGGGGGGGATTAATTGTACCTGAAGGCATCACCGGTTCTCGGGCTCCGGGGGTCGGGCCGAGCCGACGTGCGCGCGGCGAGCGGGCTCCGTCACCGGCGCGGGCTCGGCTGCCTCACCTGTGTCGCGCGCTCCCGAGTTCCTCTTGTTGCTTGTCAGTCAGCTGTCACTGCCATGAAATATTTAGTCTGCTTGGTTTAAGAAACAACAAAAACAACCTACCGACCAGAGCTCGGTTAAGTCTGCTGTTTACCGGTGAGACACGCGACGCTGACGCGCCACGTGACCTGTCGCCAGCCCCCGGGGGTCAATACTGACCTCGCGACATCTGCTGACTCGTCAAAATTGCGACTTATTACTACCCAAAGCACATCATTTCTCACTAATTACGTCTAATTATTGCATGGGGTGACGGTATACTGTATTTTAATAGCTAATATTGGGCTGCCTTCGCTGTGGCTTTTTAAATTTATTTTTTTTTAAATGCATCTTATTTTTAGATTCTGCTAATGTTAATGTACCTGAGTAAAGATCTTACCTCCCCCATAACGTCAGTGTTTTCACATGTTATTCGGAGACGGAGTGTGACGTGTGCCCCACGTAGTGGCAAAGACCCTTAACAGAGATGTACATGGGCCCTCCACAGGTGTGAGGCCCCCCAAAAGCGTCACTGTATCTCACAACTGGCAGCCTTTCCTTATCATACGCCATGGCAACAACACGTCCAGTTTCTGTAGTGGTACAGTATCTGAGTTATTTTTAGTGTTATTGAGTGAGTTCGACCTTTTTTTTTTTTTTTTTTTTTTACTTGGTAAGAATACATCTGGATTTGACTGTTGTCAGGGCGGTGAAATATCCTGTGACTTTTCGTGTGCTAGACCGGGCTGACGGAACTTTCAGGCACTGAATGGGGGAGGAGGACGCTTACCCTCATGGAAATTTGGCTCCGGACCATGTTTCCGGTTGCCAGATCTGGCCCCAGTGAAAACATGTTGGATCCCATTGTGGGAGATATGTAAACAGATGAATATCATCACCGGGGGATTTGAGCTTTTCTACTCAACCCCCCCACCCATCCCCGCTCCCGCTCCCCCTTCCACTTCAATACACAAACACTCCTGAACATTCACCAAAGCTTCAGGATAAAAGCAAGACCTTAAGCACATGACAGGATAAATCCAATTGGTTTGGAGTGTGCCACTCGAGGCGTTCAGCCATTGTGTGGCACCCGCAACGTTTACAAGTACATCGCAGAAGTATTTCTGAGGTTACCACCAGTGTTAATGACAAATGGACTCTGGCGATTGTGGCGACAGTGGAAAGCTGCAATGCATCTTTGCGTCTGATTGCACTATTAACACTCCGAGTGTGCGTAATTACTATTTAAAGTCCCACATCGGCCGAGCTGCAGACTCGCAAAAAAGTTGGCGCCAAAGCGGTCGCCAAAAACAACTGCTGTCACATTCCTGCCAGTTTTCTCAATAATTATGACAAATGATGGCAAAACAAAGAAGAGACGTTTGAATTAACCACTGAACCGGATTCAGAAAACAAGCCTTTTTCTTTGGAAAATGTGACTAAGGATCCCTCTAGCGTGTCTCATCCTGTTGCATAAGAGAGTGCTTTTTTTCTTCTTCTCTTCTGCCACAGAGAGAAAAACGATGATGTTTTGTTTCTATATTTTGATCTTTAGAGTAAGTAGGTGTCCCAGGTTTTCTTTTTTTTTTCCGCCCTTCATTTTTCATGCACTGTATCCTTTTGGCTCACATTATGCAAGCGGAATTGCGTCACCCTCAAGATGGATATCGCTCTCAGTAAGCCTTATGAATGAACCAGGAAAGAGCCAGTCCGGTTGTAACCTTTTAGAGTTGTGTGTGTCCTTCAGGCCGAGCCTCATTCCCCGGCATGCCACCATGCAAATGCACTATGCAAAGCCGTTTCTCAGCTAATACAAATGCATCTGACCTCACAGAGGATTTTTACATGTCTTTGATGCCACTGTTTTGGAGAGGGTGTGCGAGAAACAACAGGTTTTAAATGCCACAAACAAGTTTCTGGGGGCAGTTCCGGATTGATTCCCTGCTCACGGGCCGAGAGGGAATTTTTTGAAGTCAAAGGGGAGAAGTAAATGAAAGCCTTTTCCTCATAATGGAAAAGGCCTACTAATTATGCGCAAGGCTTGTTTGACAGATTGCACTGTGCAAAGTTTGTCTGTCTGCTTTGTTAGTGCTTCCATGTCTTGGTGTATAATCGGCTGCCAGGCGGCAGCGTGCCGTGCGATATTAAAACACAGTCACAGATGATGAGTGGACGGTAGCCAAATAATAGCAGGTGCAGCTGCTCCTGAGGGAGTCGACATCCTGGAACGCATGACCAATGGAAAATATGTACTGAAAGGGTTTCAGAAAACAAATATCTGGGCATCTGGTTGGATCAGAAACTAGCATTCAAATTTCATATTGGCATATTTGCAAAGAAATCAGATACTTGTACAAAAAAAACAAATCAAAATTCCCATTGTTCTGTAGGAAATAGATCACTAAAGCTCAATTTTTTTGAATCAGTTCTGGATCACGGTGATGCCATCTATAGACATGCTTCTGTCTACACACTCACTCCAATGGGCTCGGTTCAGATTAATATCTGGTGACAGTTATTCCAGCCATCATTACATTTTGTATGCTGAGGAGAGGCGGACATTGGCTACAAAGTTTTGAAAGGCAACCTGCCACCAGACCTCAGCATTTTATTAAGCTGGTCACATTCTAATGATCCTGCACGCGATTGCTTAATGCTTGATTTTTCCCATGATGAATTATGGTTTTGGAGCTTTAGTTTTTGTGCTGCCTGGAGCAGCATCAGGTCCAAACTCAACACAACGGTCACTCTGAGCCAGTTTAAAACCATGATTATCAATTACTCTGCTTCTGGTTGTAACTGTTTGTTTTTAAAGATTTTTGTCTGTTGTTATTTGTGATTTTCTGTGCTCTCGAAATCATTAGAAGTAAAGTTTAATGAATTCATATTTCCAATAAACAAGCAGGGATTTATCATTAGTTCAGAGTATTTCCTTGCAGGGATGGATGACTCTCTGATTTTCATCATACCTGATGTTTGTTAACTGGCATTGACAAATAGATGATAAAATGATTCAGAAGTAATGATGTTGCACTTGTGAAGCAGCACTCCACTACATAGTGGACGACACGACAGCGTTGCATTGTGGGATACGGGAGCACAAAGTAGTGTACATCACTTGTTCACTCAATTCTACGGTGCATTGTGGGTATTTTATCGTCCGCTACATAGTGGATGAAATCAGCCGCGGAGATTCCGAACAACACCACAAGATGGCGTATACCCGGTATAGTGCGCGACATGCGTGATAGGGGGCGATTTCGAACACAGCTCCTGTGTGTAGTTAGCTAGCTACACAGTGGGCTAACCATACAGCTAGCTAGCTAACTATACAGCTAGCTGGCGAACTACATACAACCAACTATTGCTCTGCACATGAAGCCCATTTGTCACCTTGTGAAAACTGGAAATGAGAATAAGAAAATCTTAAGTGGGGAAACTATAAGAAATGTGTGCCAAGATCAAAGAAAAGGAAGTAAAAGGAGTTGGGGCGGGGCGAAAGGCTGTAGACGTATAAATGAGTAAAAGTATAAAACTGGTTGATAATAAAAGTGACTTTATACTCCATAACTACTTGTACCAGTACGGTAATAGTATTTATCAGTAGTATATTTTTTTCACTTGTCTAACCACTTTTTTTTGCATTGTTTTTGTCAGTTTTGGAATGCAGACGTCTCGCTCATGTAGCTACAAGCAACAGATTCATCAACTGATCCTCAGTGTGAATCTAGTGGATTCTCAGTCACCGTTCCCCCTGCCCAATCAGTAGCTTTTAATAATGGAGCTCCTCACAGAGAGGCACTGCCACAGAACATTACTTCCTTGTTATAAAGAAATTGTAGCCGCCACCGTTACAGTCATTACCTAACAACTCTGCCCCAGAAACGAAGCAGAAACACAGATGTACGTCATAGCTGGGAAATCTCCAATGTGACAAAACCCATGCGAAAGAGGCTCGCAGCCTTACATCTACCAGACATTTACATTCTTTGATCTATTAACAACGTATCCTGTGGACCAAAATTATTCAGCTCAAGCAAATGGACCTTCGTTCCTCGGGACATACTCAGTCTCCAAAAAATGTAATCAAAATCCATTCATAAAAGTTTGGATGGTTTAGTAATTGCCAGAGTTGCTAATCTGCTGCGTGCATAAATAGACAGCCGGATCTCCAAGTGTGCCATGGCAGCTATGTAATGTAATATGTCAGTGTTGTGTTAGGAGTGCTCTGATTTGGACCCTTTCCACCCCACAGAGACTATAAAATTCTGTTTTCTGTTTGCCTTTGTTTTTAGGTGGGTGAAATTCAAAGTGAATGGTTACAAGAATTGTTTAAGGTAAGTCTGGGACTCCTGCCTACTCATCCCTTATGATAATTCACAATTTTAAAGCAAAACGGTCATTATTGATGCTTCTGGCACCATCATATGTCATACGGCACTCTAAAATAAACAAGCTCTCTGTGTTATCTGGAAGCTGCGCTGATAACCGATAACGCCGCTTCACAGAAAGTCAATAACAAACAAGCTCCATTTGATCCCCACTGGACAGTTAAACTCATCCTGTAACCTACCCCTGACCCCTTTGCCTGCCCCCCCCTTCTCCCCCTCCCCCTCGTCCACACACACACACACACACGCACACGCGCACACACGCACACCTCATTACTCTTTAATATGTTAGATGACCTTGACCTGTTTGCTTTGCTTTGTCATGTGACAGACTATCCACAGCTACAAGCCTCAGTTCATTGGCCTGCACTTTCAGGAGGTGGGAGGGAAGGAGTACATGGTCAACATGGGCCATGCCGAAAGTTTCTTCAGGTAGTAATGGTGTGCTACAAATAACCAATCTCTTTCTCCAGCGACATAACTCATTTCTCTTTCAAGTCTGTTTCCGTCGCGGGTTTATTTTCTTTCATCTCAGAATCTTTGAAAAAAAAAAAAAAAAAAGAAGTCATTCTTTCGTGCATCCAAGTATAACTCACAATGACGCCTGTTATTGACTCATCCTCCGCTGCCCATCACATTTTCAAAGCTTTCAAGATGATGCGATTTATCCATCCAACAGTCCAAAACCTTCAGTTATATTTTAGCTTAAAAAAAACAGAAAACCCAAAACCGAACAGATTATTTATTGATCAGTTGATCTGTTGCAGTGCGCGTTGTCTGATGATTGCTCTGTTGTGCTTGTTTTTTTTCCTCAGGAGCATTGAGTCCAGTGAGGAAATGAAAGACTTTGACAGGGTCTGCATCTATGTGGACAACCAGTTCCAAGCAGAGGAGCGCTTCACTGTGAGCAGCGCACGCATGCACGCATGCACGCATGCACGCATGCACGCACAGACACACACACACTTGTAGTTCCCAGTTGCCTCCACTAGATGGGGACCTCCTCCATGTTAGTGAGAGGAGCTAAGTGAGCAGCTTGTGGATGCTTATGACCTCAGTAGAGCTCCACTTTGAAGACCATGAGTTAGAAATTTGGTTATTTTTAATTTATTTATTTATAACTTTTGATCTGGGGGGAAAGGACTGGTCTTATTCATTGATCATTTTTCCGCCAATATTATTAATTCATGTATATCAGAGAGCTTTTGGAAGACTTATGTATGCAAAAGGGAAGGCACATCATCTTTGTTTATGTTTGTTTACACGACGACGCATATTGCGTTAATGTTATTCCTTTGATTCTTTTTTTTTTTACGCCATTAATTCCTGATAATTATATGCAATGATAATTATAATTCAATTTTTTTGTGCAATTAGCTTTTTAGTGCGTTTACATAAAAGAGAAGGGTGAGTTTAAAACGAGGATTAAGATGAGATTTTAAAAAAAAATAACGCAAGGTTTGATCAATGCTAAATTAGATTAAAATTCTCTGAAACAAATTACTAGTAATTGCAATGAATTGCGGTTATCATGGGAGGTTTTCACGCTTGTCTCTCGGGGTTTCCTGTCCTGTCGTCTGTCCGAGCTCAACGCACATGTGCCAAGTCACAGTCTTATGTAAGTTCCACACATCTCAAAAGATATTAAGTTAAACTGTGTGGACATAGACAGAGGAGGGTTTTTTTTTTTTTGTTTGAAAGCGTGTTTGTTTAATCACTCGTGCCGCTCCCTTCATCTTGTATCACCATCTACATTCTAACCCGGAGTGCGCCTCCACAGATCGAAGCATAAGCCGGTGCTTTTCCAGCTCTAGTAAAGGGTCGTTATGGTCGCTGCTCGGCTCATGGGCTCAGCCTCAATCTTCTCACCTATTATGAAAGCCATTTTTTTGCCCTCCCTCCCTTCACACACACACACACACACACACACACACACACACACACACACACGCGCGGGAAGCATGGACAGAGA
>CAAKHG010028588.1:0-14424 GCA_901007715.1 Dactylopterus volitans
CGAGAAACAGGTGCATTTTTAATGTATTACTTTCTAGAATTGTCACTCATAAACTAGCAGACTGAGTACTGTTCAACTGTAGTTATGAAATCCAACACAAAACTGACGACCTATTTTTAAATAGTTGCAGTAATTGAAAAAAAAAAAAAAAAAAGGGATTCAAGAAATCTGATACATGACTTAGGCAAGTACATGCAAGAGGACTTGGATTTCACTCTTTTCATGTTAAACTTAAGTGATGGAGGAAAGTGGCACTTAGACGAAAACTACATTCTCACTCAAAACACAAGAAAAGTGGCAAGCAGCATCTTGAATCTCAAAATCAAATCATGGCTCCAAAATAAAAAAGGAGAAAAAAAAACCAGATTCCTGACTCGAGTGTGGAAATCACAGCAGTAAAACGACGCATTATTTACTGTATCTAACTGCATTATCTGATGTCCAATAAGCTGGTTGTGTGTCCGTGTGTAAATATCGTGACCTGACTGAACATCTTCGCTCTATCTGCAGCTTATTTCAAAAGGACATTAAAAGGCTAGTTACCTTTTGTAAAAACTAGAATTTAAAGACTTCACACACTGCCCACATAAAATAAATGTCTCAGTTTAACGCAATTGGCAATAAAACCAAATTGAATGGTGAAATATCAACTGACAACAAGGAAATGGTTAAGATCTAGTGACCTGAGAGTAGGCTGCTATAAAAGACTAAGTCTAAGTGTAATGACAAATGATATGCTGGCAGTTCACTTGCGAGCGAACGCACGCACGCGCACGAGGGTGACCGAGTCAAAATGAAACGGCCAGAGAGCCCAGCCTTTTCTATAAACAACTAATCTCTCTGGATAAACACCCCACTTCAACTGCCACCACGCTGTGCAATGAGTCAAATCTGAAACAACCTGCAGCAAAACGCTTAATACAACTGTTCTTCATCAAGCTAAAAACACTCGAAATGGTTCCTACAGTTAAATGGCCAAAAACTACCGATGGGCTCTTATTTACTGCACAGACCCTGGTTAAACCATTGAAAAAATAACACATTTAGAATGAGGGAGGATGTACCATCTCGGAGGCATCCTATCCTGTACATCATGGGCATCTTGATGACGAAGGCAAATAGGTCATCAATAAAAGTATTGAGAGCCTTGTAGGTAAGCATCCTCCATGGGAGGTGGGCCACAGACTTCATTTTGTAGTTGATGAAAAGCTGCGGCGTCATTGTGATGAAACCTAGTGAGAGAGAGAGAGAGAGAGAGAGAGAAAGAACAGCCCAGTGAAACATTAAGCTAGTAAATTAGGGTAGCTGCCAGTGTGACTGAATGTGCCCTTATGTCTGTCTATACACTGCATATTAGCGGAGGCCACTGGGAATTGGATGTGTAAGCATGATGCAAGTGTGAAAACATTAGCTGCAGTGTGCACCCGCTTAGA
This sequence comes from Dactylopterus volitans, assembly GCA_901007715.1. Lineage (NCBI taxonomy): Eukaryota > Metazoa > Chordata > Actinopteri > Syngnathiformes > Dactylopteridae > Dactylopterus > Dactylopterus volitans. The sequence goes on from CAAKHG010028588.1 coordinate 1,434, forward strand.
GACAGAGTAGTTAAGAGGCATTAATAATAAGCCCGAACATTCAAAAAAATAATTAAAGAATCGAATGCATTAACAGGAGCAAAACCCGTTGGATCACAATGGTTAAACAGGAAAAGGATATCATGTTAACAGCTCAAGGAAGAAGGTTAGGAATATGAGGTGTGAATGAGAAGTAACCAATAGTTATTTTGTGACCATCTTAAAGTCGTGTGTGTACGTGTGTGTGTGTTGCCTCATCTGATCTTACTCCACATCTCATACACTTCATGTGCATCTATCCTTCAAGATTTTAAATTATCTACTTGGTCCTTACAAACTGATCAATGCCATAATGACAAATGATACATTTTTTTCAGAAAATGTGTTCCATTCATTATAATCTCTCTGTGGATCCCGCAAAAGGGCCAACTGGGGTTTTGTCTGATGTGTCTTTTTAACTTAGTGGCTTTTGCAGACATTATTTATACATTTGTAGGTAATTAAATTTGTGGACTATCCTTTTCCATTTATGGCATCTTCTTAACTTGCACTATAAAATAAAACATTACATCCCTTCTGAGTTACATCCAACAACTGACAAAATATTTTCTTGTTTGAGAGGGGAAAAAAAAGGCTAGACAAAATTATGACCACTGGAGTAAATTAACACTTCAGGCAAACTTACCAAAGGTTAGCAGGAAGCCATAGAGCATGCTGAGTACCCACGAGTACCAGCCTTTGTGCTCTACATACAATAAACTGTAGACCGCATAGCAGCCAAACAGAGGGTAGAGCAGCCACGACAAATATTTGAAGGCCATCTGTGCCAGAGTGAGAGGGGAAATGTCAGTTAATGTTTTAGCAAATACTTCAAACACGCAAAAAAATAAATAAATAAACAAACAAACAGATATGATTCATTTCAAATGATTAAATTCACTGATGCTTTGACTTACATCGTCGTAGATTTTGGTTGAGGACTCCACATACGTCGACTTGTCTGTGAAAACCAGTCTTGGGAAAATTCCCACGATTTTGTTCTCTCTATCCAACTATAGAAACAACAGAAAGTGATGGTCGCTGGAATGTGGTGGTAAAAACAGGAAGCAAAAAATGCAAACTTTGGAGGATCTGATGCAAACAGTTTGCATGAGGTTCAGACAGTTTCATAGGAGGTGGGTGATGATTTAAGATAAATACCATATTAGGATGGCGCAGTGGGTAGTTCCGCATTGCCCGGTTTGTGGCGTTTATTCAGTAAAGTGCTTTAGCATGAGGCCATACTCCAAATTTTAAGTTATATTTATATGGCAAAGGACAGGAGTACACTTATTAAAAAGGGACAGTCATAAAAGATTAAACTGATGTATTAATTCATTATATTAAACACTGATGTGTCTGGAAAAAAATTTCGACTTACTCTGACATCCATAACCTTGGTGATTTTCCACAGGTCAATAAGAAGGCCGATGAAGACGCTGACCTGCACCACAAAGTTGGTTTCATTGTCGAGTATATACAGCAGCACAACCAGTGACTGGAACACTCCAAATATGATGGAGCGGACCGAGAGGCCTTCCAAAGACTGCCGGCTGTTCCAAAACTGGATATCTGTGGAGAATTGGATGGTGAGGCATGACTGACGCCAAAATCATCATGGAGATGCTGCTATTTCCTGGAACACAGATCAGCTGTTACCATTCTTGAAGGCAAGAAACTCAAAGATGCTGTGCACGATGGAGACAACAATGGTGAGTCCAAGGAGGTAGGGGTTGGTTTCCAGAAGGGCCACCTATATAAAGAAAAGAGTTTCTTTAAAGTTTGATTTGATCACTCATTCAACTGAGTGTCAGGTAAACAGTTAAGCTCATATCTGCATTACTAATATGATGTTCTGATAAAGTACATCTCTATATATGCCATTTTAAATATGCCTTATTCTGCACTCAACCTGGAAGGGTCCAGAACCGAGTATACTCCTGTTCACTGCACAGCCTCCTACCTTGACAGAGTCCTGATCCTCGTCAGACTGTTCGTATGTGTCCTCGGGCAGGAAATTCCATGGTGAGCGAGCATTCTGGGCAGCGTAGAGCTGCCAGCGCCACAAGGACAGTGGACAGTAGTGGAGGCGCAGTGGCAGTTTTGTCAGGGTCTCGTTGATGGGATAGTAATCCTTCTGGAGGTTCCAGTAGTCATTGAAGTACACAATAGGGTAGTAGTCACCACTCACAGCATCAAACTTCACATCTGGTGGTGGACAGGGCAAGGGAGCGGAAATGTCAAAGGTAGGTTGACACACAAAGAACTTCTCACAAAACAATATAAATTATTTGAAACATACAGTATAAAAGCTCGTCTCGTGGGGACCACTGAATTTTTTAAAAGGCATCAGGAACTTACGTTGGTCTAGGGGAGGAGGGACAGAGCCTTTGACCCAGGCAGTGTGGTCATCCACCATGTTGATGGTGAGGTTGGGGTGCCAATGAGAGATGATCTCCACCGGGCCGTGGCTCTCTGCTCGCTATAAGGAGATCAGTTTAATTATGTGGGTCAGAGATGAGCAGCAGCAACATCTGCAAAGTCAGTATTAAACTGATAGCTCGCTGTTACATTAATTAATATAAATGATAGAAGATCCACACCTGTTTCAGTTTAACTTTGTAAAATGATTGTTTCTTTTGTATGGTTCTTTAAAATTAACACCACAGGATGTTGTGAGATTTACTCAGACATCGGTGTCATAAATTGATAGCCAACATGCGATCAGTAATTTGTACTACCTTAATCATTTCAGGATCTGCTTCTGTCTCTCCTGTAAGCAGGTTCTTGGTCTTCAGAAACTTTCGGCGTTTGAATTTATTCAGCACTGAAAAGAGATAAGTCAAGTTAAACTCCCTCAAAAAAAAAAAAAAGAAAAATTTTACCAATCTCTCTTTCTCGAATAGCTCGATAATTGCTCATCTGACCTCCGTCAAATGACGGACTGAATGAATGATATTGTGTGTGTGTGTGCACATGCGTGTGTGGGCGCCCATCTCTCATATCTTAAGAATCTCTTATCTGATCTACATCAAATTTGGCAAATGTGTCGCGTTGCCGTGTTAGTTGCAATTTGGACACACACGTCATTTGATGTGAATACATTTTTAAATGAACTTTAATGTTGCAAATGTATGAAGGGAATCTGGATAGGAGTTAAATTACAAATTATATACATACACAAACACACAGCAATCATGCTCTGATAGATTGTATGTCGTTACACAGGGTAAAAATTTTCATGGTGTTCCAGTCTTGACAGTTTGGACTCATTTCCTCATTTGTGACCACAGCTGTGTTGCTGCTCCGCCTACTCTGAACTGCTCCATCTGATTTCACCGTTTTCCCTTCTGCCCCTTTCCTGTCAATATGGTTCTACAACAGCTTTTCTTTTGCAAAAATCCACAGGAAGCCCTCTCCGACAGACATGAAGTACGCCAGCTATGTTCTGAACTGGCACTGCACAAGAAATGATAACTACAAGTTCAACCTTTGTAGTACGTTTATCCGACCACATGCGCTTACTTCGTGTGGAGTGAACTGTTGCCAGCCTGCGATACTGCCCCTTGCGTTTCGGGTCTGGGTGGAATCCACTTTTCGTGAAGTAGACGTGAATGTAAAGGGACCCGTTCTGTTGCACCTCCTGTAAATACACACCAAACAGGAAGAGTTTCCGATAAATACGTGTCATAAATAAAAGTCTGCACTTTATTGACCTCATTCCCTGAACACACACACTTAAAATGCATGCGGAAAATAACTCCTGTACTTCCTCCATCCAGGTAATACATAACATTTATTTCCCAGGTCACCTGCAGTGCAAACTCCCCCCCATCACATTGAATCTCCCCTCCATCCCTCACTCTCACCACTGGGATGTCCATCTCCTTATATTGCTGGTAACAGCCATCCCCACTCTCCCCTGTGGTCCAGTCTCCATAGACTAAGTCCCTGTGAAACCAGAAGAGGGCTTCTGTGTTGTTGAAGTCGGAGAATACCTCCTCCTGGGAGATGTACACATATAGGTCCTGCAGGCGTGGTGAGACAATAAAGGTGTTTATGATTTGACAGCTGTAGGGAAGAGCGAGACAGATGGTGTGACAGAGAGATAACTGGTTTGCTGTTAATACTTAAAGCGCTCTGTGTGCGAGGTGTTTAAAAAAAATGAAGACTTTCAATTCACTTAAACATAGAAACAGCTGTCCATGCAGATAAAGGACTGAGTGAGGGGTGCAATACCATAAGGGTGTCCTTGGGGAAGAGGTTCCTGCTGGGTACCCTGGGTGCCCCGGCTGGTGTGTTTGGGTCAGGAGTTGACGGCCCTCGACGGAACCAGCTACTGATAGCCCAAATGATGAAGATTCTGCAGGAATGTGGGCAGGCAGGATCAAAAGGAAACAAAGATTTAATAATATAACAATTTAAAGTCAAATATAAGCAGGGAAAACAATTGACAGTTAGCAATTTATATTTGTTTGCACATGGACAAATACTGGGTACATTTTTTTCAATTAATCTGCAATTCCCGCCCAGCGGTTGAATGCCTCCAAACCCAGTCAAGTGGAAGTTGACAATCATATCTTTACATCATATACTGTATGTAGCCAGACTGAATGAACTGCATTCAATGCATTGAGTAAAAAAAAAAAAAAAAAAAAAAAAAATAGATGTTTGTCTAAAATGTCAAAAACAGAGCAAGTCTCACGCCCAAATGCGTGCTTTGTGATGTTACAACCATGTTGACCTTTGACAACCAAAATCTTATTAGTTCATCCCTGAGCCCTGAATGACATTTGTGCATATCTAAAGAAATTCCCTCCAGGCGTTCCTGAGATGTTCTGTTGACCAGAATAACACAGACAGCACTGAGGCCGACCGTTGACCAAATGCCATTTTAGATATGATTTGTCAATTTTTTGTCATAATTAGCAGATGATATAGTTATGCGCTGAGGTCACAGTGACCTTGATCTTTGACCACAAAATTCAATTCATATAATATAAATTTGTGCCAACTTTGACAAAATACCCTCCAAGCAATCCGTAAATCCTCACAAGACTGGCAAAAATGTCAGAAAAGTTGACCCTTGACCTTTTTAATAGCAAATATGTCACGTCACATCAATTTATTCTTTAAGACATTTGTGTAGAATTGTGTCACAATGCATGTTTCATTGAGAGTTATGGCCAAAAATGTGTTTTGGTAGGTCCTGTGACTTTGACCTTTGACTGCCAAAAGCTACAGTTGACATTTCTGCCAAAGTAGAAGACTTCCTTTACTGGCATTTCTGAGGTTCCGAGATTCATTTTCACAAGAGTGGAATGTTCAGAGGGAGGGACAACCTGAAAAAATAATGCCCGGCCTCACAGAGGCATAAAAAACAAATTGTTTGGCTCTTTTCTTTTGAAATCTAAGATCATGAAACCACAAGGGAGATAATCTGATTAAGTTGTATCCAGTTAGGCTGCATTACATTGTGACTTGAAGAAAGCTGCCTTTCTTGCATCATGAATCAAGATTTTCTATCAGTAACTGATTGCTTTAAAGCAGGAAAACACAATTTGATGGTTTTATTCAAATTAGATGCCAAAAATAACCTGGTACCCAGTCCAAGCATGCTTTACTTTAAATCAGCATTTTGTGCAGCACTCTTTTATCCTGCAGAATAGTACATTTGACAATACAAGAACATCTCACTGAACTTCAACTTTCACAACATTTAGAATTTGTAAACATCTAACTGTTAAAAGCTGTCATAAAGATTATTGAAACACTTAATAGCCATACATGACAGCTGACATCTGTCAAGCTTTCTTTAGTACGGACACAGTAAACTACAAGTAGATTGTGATGCTTTAAGAGTTCACCCTAGTGACAAGTCACATTTTCTCCTATGTCTGCACCAATTGAGAACTGGAAATCTTAAAAATCAATCTTGGTAATTTATGCAATGTTGTGCATCTAAGCTGAGGAACCCGATTTTCTAAAGGCCAAATTTTAGAAGGCAAAAATAAATAAATAAGAGAAACAAGGACACTTTAGCCGAGCGGTCGTGCTGTACTAAAAGCCTGGATAAGACGTAAAAACACAAGACACATATCACACTTGTTTTATATTGTTTGTGATATCGTTTGTGGTTTATTTGTTGGCCAACTCCGCTTGCCAAAAGTCCGACAAGGACAAGACTCTACCTGAAGAGGACGCCTTTAATAACCTGCCATGCATTAGGTGCTTGCTGTTGCTGCTGCTGCTGCTGCTGCTGAGGGTCCTGTGCATTTCCAGCAACCTGCACTGTCTGGCCATCCGTTGTTGCAGCAATTCCATTACTGTTCACCTGAAACCATAAATACACACACATTAAATATAGCATAATTCATGACTTGGGCTGCACAGGCAAAATGTGATGAAGTATGTCGTCCAACGGCTTCAGTTGCAGGAAAAAAAAAGGAGTCACACAATGTCTCATGTAGCCATTGTTCTTTATGAAAACGCAACAGTGATACAATGGGACCATCTATTGGGCTCTGGCTCACCATTGTTCTCATGTCTGGACAGGAAGTACACTGTTGTAATAGTTTTATGAATTAAAAGGAGATTAAGTAAAAAAACAAAACAAAAAAACAAAAACAATTCTCTCCAAGGTGTTTTTATTAATATTTAAATCATGTGAGATGGCCTTCAAGGAATTCACAAATATGGCGAATCAATGCTTAAAAAGCTAAAATGTTGCGTTAGACTAACATGTACTGTATGTTCACTTGAAGAGGAAAAAACCTCCACAGCCCTCTGATGCAAAAAAAGATAAAACAAAATAAATCATTCCACAATTTTCAGTGTCTTCGAACAGTAAATAACTACTACAGTGAGAAAGCCAGGTGGCTCATTCATTGAATGAGTCTAATTTTCCTGAATTCCCTCAAGTCACTTGTCGAATATGTTGAATCACAGTTCCCATAAACTATTAGCTTGCGCATAAAATCAGTCTGCTTTGGTTTTACGACCATCACAGAGGGACTTTCACTGCCCTGGCATGACTGCTTGACATCATAAAGCCAACATGCCAATTTAATGACCTACACATACACAAATTAAACATATCTGCCACATCATCGATCAAGTAAAAACGCAAAATCTTTTCTTGTTCCAGGATTAGCTGGGTTTCCCCTGCTTTATATAATAAATGAAATGAACACATGAGGGTTTACCATGGTCGGGAAAAAGAAAGTCATATTTTACTCGTTTCTAATCATCTACAAAGGTTCGCACATTTATCAATAGAAATATTGTATAGGGTTATCAATACAACTATTCGTTGATTCAGGACTCAAATGATTAATAATTACAGGTTGTGTGCGCACTTAGGTTGACAAACTTTTAAGCTGACGACACTTGCTAAATGACTGAATGAAAAAAGAGAAATTGTCAGGCTACTTTTTGACCCAATCATACTTATGCAGCTACATTGGCATAATACCAATAACTTGAAATCTGTCACTTTTCTATTTAACATAATTACACTCTCCTGAGCTTCATCATGTCAATGCAAACCCCCACCACTCCAACAAGGCCAAGTTCTATTCAAGTGACACAATGGGAAAGCACATGCCAAGTCATATGACTCAATGACTATCTAAACTTCTGATCTCCCCTATTGTCACCAACATACGGGAGACAAGCGGTCCATCTCTGAGGGCAGATCCCACTGGAGGGTAAAAACTTTTCCTGTTAAACAGCGGATAATAATTCATTACAGCGAGAGGTAGACAGCATTTTTTACAAACACCAAACCTGCACCATTCTAAACAGAACATTTCAAGGCCTTGAAGAGGCTCTAGAAAGGGCCTTTCATCTTCACTGGCTGCCATGTCTATTACCAGATGGATCTCTGTCTCCCTGAGCTTTTGCCTTATGCAGATAGATTGCCACAAGGCTTAACAACGGAAACAAGGCTATCTGTTTGAGCATTGGATAATTAATTTACAATTCATACACCATAACGAGGATTAAAATGTAACCACCTCTTCAGGCTGCAGGCTATATGCCTCACACGGAATTGTCACTGGGTATCTGACGGGGTTCGGATAAGTCAATTGTTCACCAAGATGCGGTGACTGCTCTTGTAATGTTTAATGCAAACGGTGACAGTATTGTCTCCAGTAGGAGGAAGGTGACGCAATAGTCTGAAAATAAAAGGATGTAATCTGTGGCATGCGTGTCCGTTACATGGTCACAAAAAGCACTCAGTATGTGCTAGGATACTGATGCCTAGTTGTTTACATAGATCTTGCCTTTTTTCCCAGTTAGAAAACCTGTGGTAAAAAGGAACAATCTAAAAGTTGTTACTTAAGATACAGGCAGCTTTTTTGGCTTCGTTGTGTGCGCTGTACTGAAGCCAATACAGACGCCAATGCTCAGCAGAAAATGAACTGACAAAATGAAAAGCAGAACACAGACCTCTGGTTACATCTGGCTAAGAGCCATTAAGTGTTCCCCCTATATAAATACCACTGATTAAAACTAACTGATTCCTGAGCACTGGGCTTCAGGGGCAACCTAGTATAACAACTGTCCCTTTTCAAATTAATATCTGAATATTTTAGGAGGCATTACAGACTACATGTATTGAAAATGTGCCCAGTCTGCCGTGCAGTAATAAATATTTGAAGCCGATTCCCTGGTTGTCTATATTTTCCTTTCAGTGCACTGGTGGAATCTGTTAAGCAGCAATAAATGTTAATAAATAACCTTGCATGTTTTTCAGAGCTTGACTGGCACTGATCTCTCAGAAAAGACAGAAGGTTAGCGCTGCGGCTCGAAGGACATGGCTATTCGTGACTGGTGGGAAATGGAACCAAGGAAGGAAAACCTAAAGAACCCAAATATTTGTGAAAAAAATAATTGCCATTTATAACTTCATTATTGCAGATTGGATATTTTAGTTTGGTTGAGCATTAATATGAGACAGAGGTTTACCCCTTGAAAAAGATGATCGTGTCCGCCGGGTACCTGTGGCAGGCGTTTCACTCTGGTAAATGTTGCTGCTACCTGTGTACCTGCCCACTGTACTTCAACATTAAAAAAAGGCGCATCACCAATTAGCGAAATTTGACGTTTGCTCAACCAGTTTCATGCGACTTGTCACTTGGCTTACGATTAACGAACATAAAAAGTGCAGTTTCCTACAATTTCTTAAATTAAAAGACCATTAGGGTTTGGTGTCGGTGGTTGAGGACCAGGAGTGAGCCTCCTCAGACCGGCCCGGTTGGACAAGCTCACGCTGCGTTGCACTGCTCCAGGCCTGAGGTTAGCCAACTGACACACCGCGGCATTCTCCTACAGTCAGCGGAAGAACTCGTCGCTATGGCGTTATTGGATCCCTTCAGGTGACATTCAATCGTAAACGCCGCTCTAACTCCGTACATCTACACGCCAGGAGAAGGGATTTCTCAACGCACCGTTCACGACAGGAGGGGGGTCGTTTTAAAACCAGCCGGCACTGAAAACGTCACTCGGGCTCGTGTAATGTTCGGCGATTCGGTCAAGTGTTAGCGCTGTGACACGCGACGCTCAGCCAGACAAGACGACCCCCTTCCACTAAAAACTTAAAGTAAATACAATTACACGAGTGTCATTCATTTTACCTCGCCGTTGCTCGCGGTAGCCTTAGCTGCTTCGCTCTCCTGCGTCGCCATCTTTCCTTGTCGCGCACAGTGAACCACACTGGTGGCTGGGAAACTGCGCTTCCTCTCGCGAGAGGTCACTTTTAACGTCACTGAAAACACGAGATTTCCAGGGGCATGCTGGGGGATAGAGGCTGGGAGACGTTCCCCCGCAAGGTTATGAAACATGATTAGTCATTCAGCTTTGTATGCCACGATTTTAATAAAAACGAGGCTTCCCTATGAAGAGAAAATCGTACATTTCTTTCTCAGCTGAAAAAATACGTCAACTGTGGTGGGAAGAACGCGTGCAAAATAAAAAAGTGCGTAGGGTTGGCCTCTGCTTTCGGTAGGCACAGAGCCCTTAATTTCAAGTTAATATTTATGAGCCTAGAAAGCAAACATCGAATGAAAACAGAGGACGTAAAAATGCGCAGTTTGCCTTGATGCTGTTTTGCACATGTCATGTGGCAGCCAGCCGTCACCCTGCGTGTAAAGAGCGTAGAGTGGTTGTGCTGCAAGATCCCAGCAAAATCCACTAGATATATACGGCAACTCAAACCAGAGAATGTATTGCAAATTGGAAAGAATAAATGACAATCTTGGATCATTTTTCATCATCGATGGGTCTTATGTCGCATTTCCAAATACATACCCAAAATAACGTCATATTACGACCGTCTTGGGTATACTTTTATTTTGAAGGAATACACCGAATAGATTGCAGTAATAATTGCGTCGACTGTTTTGCAGTTCCTCCTCTTGAACGCGAGATGGCAGGAAAACTACACAACATTACACTCGATGTAATAGTAATCATGACTGTTCTGTGACCTCTAGTGGTCATAGCAAGGAACTGCAACATGCCATAAGAGTTAAATAGCAGACAAACAGAAAGATAAAACTGTTTTCCACTTGGTCACAGTCAGCAGGTGAAACAGACACATAACAGATCCATTAATTCAAGATACTGCCTAATTAAGTCACAGAGAAGTGAAGGCAGTCTGATAAGCTAAACAATCATTTTATTATGATGCATTAGCTTTTGGCACATAGTTACTCAAGCACCTTAGAGATTGACAATGTTTTGAGTGGAGAACAACACTGTGGAGTAAATGTTAAGTGATGACATTCCATTACAACAAACCGCTGGATTATTTTCATATATTTTGTAAACCTTAGAGGTCGGTAAAGCTTGAGATTTGAAACGCACAGCCATGGAGAGGGAGTGGTCTCACTGGACAGTGACTGATTTACATTGTCACTGTTGATGGTTGAGGGACCGAGCGCAAATGTGCCATCCAGCTGAAGCAAAAGAATGCAAACTTTTTTTTCTTTGCAAAAAAAGGTTAAAAAAAATGCTTTTAAGGGTGCATTTTCAATTCCATACATTTTATGATTTTGCCATACTTTATCTCAGAGCACAACATCTCTACAAGATGACTTTTAAGATACACCAATTAACAAAAAGACAGTAGCCAGAGGATGATCATCACTACAAAGGAGCAAGTACCTACAGAGATGGTACTGGAAATGACCTGTTATTTCTATATAAATATATTGGTGTATTATTTATATCTTGGCAGTTCCTTCCTGCATCTTGTATTTATTTATACAGAAATAACCATACAATTTCCTCTTAGGATAAAGAAAGTATTTCTGAATTCATTTTAATGTGTTGCAGCAACAAGAAAATGCATTTCAATATTTAGCCTGATAATATTAATGCTATTTTCAATATTTGTCAAACTCTAAAGACAATTTCAGATCGAGAGGAAGTTGAACATGATTTGACATTCAAATCCAACAATTCAAAAAAACTGTTGTACAAGCGATAAAGGCAACCTTGATACCTGCTGGAAGAATTTCTCCACAGCTATTGGATATCTTCTTGAATTTTGTCATGTTTTTACACAAGAATGCCAATTTTAAATTCAGAAAAAGTAAGAGGTTGTATGTCCCATTTAAATAATATTTAAGCTTTACAATTTGAAACATAACACTGAAGCATTATTTTTTATTTCTGTGGTTCAATATGAGCAGGACACTCAAGTGCAGACATTTAAAAAAAAAAAAAAAGAGAGAAATTCACAAAAAAATAAGAAATACATCTCAACTTGGAAACATTGGAAGCGAACTGCTTTACTTACAAAAAACTAATCTAGCAAAATTTAAGTTTTTTGATTAGGAGAAAAAAAAATCTACCCATGGACACTTTCAGACCGTTTTTCCTGTTATTTTGTACATACAGTAGGACAACTACAGCAACAGGATCATTGCTTCCCATTCAGAAGGCTTGAGAGTGAATCCTCTGACTCAAAATACATCTAACAGCTGTGCTGCTCTGTGGACTGTTGGTGCTGCTGTGGGGGGCATAGGCGGGGTCTTGTTCTGCAACTGTCAGTTTCATGTCTATGTGGCTCTCATGCCGCTTCGAAATAGACTCAAGCACTTGTTCTCATTCATGTGTGGGCATTGTTGCTTCAGCAGACATCAGTTTGACTCTGAGCAAAATGCAGTCTTCAAAAAAAAAAAAATGCTAGTAGTGCTAACTACAAAGAGTTATATACAACTGTCCTTGAACACGATGATTTAAACTGAATGAGGAGAAATTAAGTTGGTAATCTAACGGCCAGTAAATTGTTAGTTACATTAGAGACTCCCATCACTTTGGGACAAGTCATACTAAAACAAGTTAACTGAAGTGTGTTGAGTGAAAGGCCGCGTCTTCAACTTCATCATGCTGCCTCACATGCAACAAAATCCTTCACGTGTTTCTTGTGTCATCATTACATCCAGCACACGAACAAATGCAAAGAGATGACTGGGATGAAAGTCATGAGTCCTTTTGTTTTGTTGCGCTGGTAAAGCTCAGAGGAAACTTGAGACTTTTAAGACCTTCAGACTTTGCCGTTTGGTTCATGCCTTCCAATAGAAACGTAAAATATAAAACAAAGAAAATCATTCACGGCAAAGACAATGACTTTCCATCATCGCTGACCTCACAGTCCTACATTTCATCCAAACCATAATCCTCCTCCGGGAAATCTCCCACAGTCACCATCTGGGGCTTCACAAAGGCACCATATTTGCTTTCACATTCAAAGTATTTCTTCCCGTCAACACTGCAAAGAGACAATTCAAAGACAGTGTCACATGTGAAATAAAGACAAGTTTATAAACGAGATCAAAGATGCGACAGCACTCCTACCTGCCATCGTGTTTTCCCAGAGGTTCATCGTACTTCACACCCACCCAAAAGCCTACCTTGAAATCTGTTTTGCCTGTAATAAACACAAAAATCGGGTTCATCA
>CAAKHG010028588.1:14444-41155 GCA_901007715.1 Dactylopterus volitans
CGCTGGGAGTGGTTAATACAAAAAAAGGAAGGCCATGAAAGTACATTTGTGTTTTATCTCTCCCGGGGATGGTAATTCACATTTTCTTTCACTTAACCAGACACTATTTATCACCTTTTGGTCTGGAGCTTTCTGTGCAGTATTAAATGCTTACATCTAGATCAGAGAGGTATGTAGGGTTATTGGGATTACTTGTTATTTACCATATGGCAGTAACAAAAGTCTGCAAACAAAAGTGATTATCCTCATCAAATTGATAAGGAAACCACGCTCTGTTGCAGAGAAAATCCTCCGTGGCACAAGATTTAAGCAAGTGTCCCAACATGGGTGAACCAGCCACGTTTCATCCTCACTCACCGACATACATGACTGTGCCAAGCTTTGTGGGCTGCCCAGGGACCTGTACTTTGCATCGGTTACCAACAGAAATGGTGGCAGACAGAGCTTTCTCTTCCTCCTCCCGTGCGGCGTTCTCAGCTTTCTTCTTAGCAACTTCTTCCTCATTGAAGCGACCAACAGAGCGCTTCTTCATGAATGACCTTGCTGAGTCTGAGGGAAAAGAAATTCACGCTGCATCAAACAAAGAATTCTTCAGAACAGACCTTGAAAGCCACAGAGGTTCCTCAGTGACACACAGTTGAAAAACATACAATTGAACAATTCCTTTTCCGTCAATATAGCGAAAATATTCAATAATGTATTTGTGGTAGAGCTGCAATGTTATATTGCTGATACACAGCAGAGCCATTTGGTTATGAGAATAAGAGGAGATGTAGCTTAAATCTTTAGCATTAGAAGCACAGAAAAGGTCTTAACGTTGTTTAGACAGTTAACTGGAAATGAGTTTGTGTGGCAGCCTGTACCTGTTCTCTTATCATAAGCTTCATCTGAGATTTCAAACTTCTCCACTTGGGAAACATCGGTAAACTGCCCCATCTGACCTCCACTTCGATCAATAACCTGAGCAAGAGATTATATTCAGGATATGAAAACAAAAAGGGCCATCAATGCTGTTGTATGTACAAATCCACACAAAACAAAGTGCTTGAAACAAGCACTTTGTCGCATACATTAAATAACTGTTGCAAAGTAACATAAACACAAGCAACAGCTGTTATGACACATGACTGTTAATGAACAGGTGAAAAGATTTATTATTGTATTAATCACCATCTACTTAAGGGGCCATATTCAGAGCAAAATAAACTAAATAATATCCCCAACACCACAACACAAAAACCCCTCCCCAAACATGCGAGAGCAAAATTAGAATAAATGTTCTCTAGTATATGTCTGGGGAAACCTGTGTTAATTTACGTGTTAAACGTTTGTTGTTGTCTACAAAGAGAAAGAACGGGAATCATCTGCAAACGAGATCACCTCAGAACCACACAGCTACGTACGTGTATTCTGCAGTCATCATCCACGGGATAAGAACCCAGCAACGCCTCGTCGTCACCCATCTGTTGCAGGAATTCGTCGGTGACGCTGAACAGCTCCAGGTCCATGCAGGAGGCAGACGCACCCACAATCATCTCCAGTTTCCCCTGAATGCGCCACAGAGTGTGCCACAATACACAGGTGAAAACTCCGGTCGGGGACAGCTCGTTGCATGAGCATGTAGGAACTGACCCGGGTCCGCAGCGTCTGGGCGGGATCTTGTGACTTGGATGATGCGGTGCACTCACCTTCAGTTCTGCGATGCTAATCCCTCTGTTGAATCTGCGCGCTGACGTGAAGGAGGGGATGCTGCTCGTCAGGCGCACGTTAACGGTGGGGTTGCTAACTACTGTCAGTACACCCTCCATTGTCGAGACTCGGATGTGGGTCAAACGCTGCAACGAGAAGACAAACAGAATGCCATAACAACATGACTGGCAGCGACACGCCCCTTCACGTCTGCAGACGTACGCCGCGAGGTGGCCGTTTCCTGCTGGAAGGTTCCTAACATGACAAACTAAAGTTTGAGTTAGCTTGTGGCTAACAGCAACAAGAGTCACGTCGGTTTAAGCTAGCGGTTCGGCGACTTACCTACGAAAATAAAGTATTTTCCTTCGGGTTTTTGAAGACCGTGTGGAACTGCCGTTCGTCTCCGTACAACGGCCGCGGCTGGTCTTAGTACAATTATGTAAAGACGCAGCAAGCAGCCTCGATATATTTGTGCCTGAAAAATTACAATTCCTGCTACGCCCAATTCTAGATCATTCTGCCCTCTCCCGGCGGCACTGCACCAATCACACGAGGAGGCAAGCGAGTTCAACCAATCGTCATTTAATACGAAGGTGAAGGCACCGCGGTACTGCCTACTTAGAGAATGATTGACACGACTGACAACCAATCATCAGACAGAAGTTTGGTCCCGCTTTGAAATAACCGGAAATAACCACGTAGTGGCGTCATTCAGTGGTGCGAACAGAGCAAAGTTTCTTTATGAGGGACGTGGTAATCGAGATTAATTGAACCAGACAGGCAATTTACTGCTAAAACACGAATCCGCACGTCAAAATAAGCGTGTTTAATATCAATAGCCATTAATGATATTTACCAGCAAAGCTGCACCACTGCTGTTGAACCTCTTTTAATGCCCGTCACAGTTGGCTTCACCCCCATCTGAACTGCCAGTGCAGTGTAACATATGTAGGCCTGTAGAATAAACCTGTAGAACCTGAAATGATAATACGGCAATTCATATGTGTAATTTGTGAGGATTGTATTAGCTTGATTAATCGTGTGTAAAACCAGAAATCACTTTTCTGCTGCCCCGATGATGTCAAAGATAAGCTTATACTGTATGTGCAGAAACCATGGACGTTCTATAGTGCCCCACTTACTCCCAGAGCACACAGACCAGACTAGAGCATGTATGGACAGAGAAGATAAGATCAAAGATAGATGAGAGCGACAACTAAGCTGCAGACAGGCCAGGAGCTGAGGGAAGTCTTGTGGCTGGAATTTACATTCTTCTGCGTGCTAATGGAGATGGAGGAAACCTGCCAGGCCTCATTCACACCTCACCTGCAGGTCAGACTACCTACATGATGGCACAAAGAGCACATGCTCATTTCTGTCTGCTATACAGTTCCTCATGCACCTCAGCCTCTGGTTAAACACTCCACAGACAAACCCTACAGTTTATAACATAAACTGTAATTATCTAAACCTTAATTCACGAGAGCAGAGAGAAAATAAATAAATAAAGGGAAGTAATTTACTTTTGGAGCATGTCATTGGACCTTTGCATAAAGCGCAACAAATGTCACAGTTATAAACTCTTTTCCGTTGAGGGGGACCAAACTAAAATATCCAATATGGAGAAAACAATAAGCATGTGGCATATGTATTTGAAAATTACCTTTAAGTACATCACAAATGCCAATTCTGACTGCAGTACTGGAATATTTGCAATGGGAAACCACCTGAGACACGTCAAAAGATCTGGTTCAGAAGCTGGTTCAGAAGAGGTGCAACAGGAACAAACATGCAGAGGCTGTGTTGATGGGGCCCTTGTTGATTGCACATTAAAAATGGTATCTAGCAATACATATCGAGTTTGTAAGAAAGCTATTGGGACCATCAAAGACTGGTTTAATATGTAGTTTAAGACTAAATGAAGAAGCTTTGGCATAATCAGGGGCTGCCGGAGCGGAATCTGGATTTGATATTCGAAACAAACATTTAGATTGTATCCATCTGGCTTGTTGTAGAATCAATGTAAAAAAAAAAAATATATATATATATATATATAAGATATTATATATCCACATAATTGCATAAGGAAGTGAGATGAAGCTTCTCTTTGCTCTTGAAAAAAAAATATATGGGGGAAATAAAGGAACTTTAACCAACAGCAGATCAGAGATACTGAACGTGGAAAAAAAAAAACGTGCGTATAAATACTTTATTATAAGAATGTGTGACCGTGTGAGTGAAGGGGCGTGACCGCATGCAGTCTGCAGGCGCATTCGCGGTCTGTCGGAGGGAGAGAGGGAGAGAGCCCCGCAGAGGGAGGGAGGAAGGGAGCGAGGAGGAGGAGGAACCAGTGGAGGAAAAAAAAAAAGAAGTTAAAGTAAAAATGGCTTCCTTGTCTTTGGAGTCTACAGAACAATCCGAGAACAGCCCAGAGGAACCAACGGCAACGGAGTCCAGCGAGGGGAAAGATCCGATCCAAGTTTCGGAACAACTGCTCCAAAGTTTCCAAAAGTCGGCGCTGAGTTTCTCCACTGACCAAGTATCATGTCTGTGCGAGGCCCTGCTGCAGGCGGGCAATGTGGATCGCCTGTGGAGATTTCTCTCCACCATACCTCCTTCGTCCGAGCTGCTACGTGGCAACGAGACTCTCCTGAAGGCCCAGGCTCTGGTGGCTTTCCACCGCGAGGAGTTCAAGGAGCTGTACGCCATCCTGGAGAGCCACGACTTCCACCCGTCTAACCATGGGTTCCTGCAGGACCTGTACCTGAAAGCCCGCTACAAGGAGGCGGAGAGGTCCCGGGGCCGCAGCCTGGGTGCCGTGGACAAGTACCGGCTCAGGAAGAAGTTCCCCCTGCCCAAAACCATCTGGGACGGCGAGGAGACGGTGTACTGCTTCAAAGAGAAGTCTCGCAACGCCCTGAAAGAGTGCTACAAGAGCAACCGCTACCCGACGCCGGACGAGAAGAAGAACCTCGCCAAAGTCACCGGACTGTCCCTCACACAGGTCAGCAACTGGTTCAAGAACCGCCGGCAGAGAGACAGGACCCCGTCCGGGACCCACAGCAAAAGGCAAGAAAAACCCCCCACCTTCCACACCGGCAGCGACCTTCACGTTAAACTAAGATCTTGTTGCTCACGCCCGGGGTCGTCTTCGAGGCGACCGAGACGCCGTCCCCAACCCCCGCTTGTGTGCCTAAGGGCGGCTGGTTCCTTCGCGCCGCTTTAAACAACCACCACTCTGAATAATAAGCGCGGAACCCGCCGGAGCGGCTCCGCGCGCTAAACAAAGCGCCGCCGGAGCGCGCGCGGGGCCGCCGCGAGCGTGCGCGGAACCGACGGAGGAGGAAGTTTGGCACCGCGTGAAGCCCGCGGGCAGAGACTCCTCTGACAGCGGCGGAGCCGCGCGGGGCCGCAACCGCGAGCGTGTCGCTTTGTTATGAAATGTGAGCTCCGGGCGCGCACCGCGGCTCAGGTTTCCCTGAAACCCTGCACCGCTGCGCGGACCCCGCACGGCCCCGGGGTGGGGTGGTGGAGGGCGGGGAGGGGAGGAGAGTGGGGGGGCTGGAGGGGGCAAGACATAAAAACAAAAGTTGTAGTCACACAGACTTAAATCACAGCAGGCAGGGGGAGGGGAACAGAGGGGAGATAAGGGTGGGCATGGAGCCCTTATCTTATCAGACGTGATGCTTTGTGGTTGTCTGGCAAATGGTGAGGCTGCTTATGAATATACAGGCGGCGCGACTTTCTAATAAGCTGCCGCTGACCAACCCACTAATAAGTGTATTCCAGGGATTGAATCCAGCTTTGTCTTAATGCCTGCGTCAAAGGTTTAATACTGAATGCGTGAATTAAGATTCCCCCCCCCCCATGATTTCAAAATGTAAAGTTTCACTTCATTTGGAGTTCAATCTATCAAACGTGTGCTGCCTCGGCCATGAACTCAGGTTAGTGCCAATTACTGATGTTATTCCAACCTTTTCTGAGGAATAATTGATCTGTTTTGTGTGTCAGTGAGTCCGATGGGAACCACAGCACGGAGGACGAGGCCGGCGCCATGGACGACGCCCCCGATAAAGCGGAAGAGGGTGCAGCCTCCACCACCTCCGTTATCTCCCTCTCGGCAGTTCCCTGCAGCGCCGGCAGCCAGCTCATCCTCAACGGGTCCAGCGGCTTCCTCGCAGCCTCTCAGTCATTGCTGCTTAACGGGAACCCCCTGATCTCCAGCACCGGAGCCGGTGTCATCATCAACGGGCTGAGCCTGGGCGACTGCCAGACGGTCACGCTGAGTCCGGTCGCCAACTCCCCTTTGATACTGAACGGGGCCCAGGTCATAGCCAAGCCCGAGTCTCAGAGTATCAGCGTGCAGCGTTGCGTCTCCGCGGCAGAGCAGGAGGTGTCGGAGCCCAAGACAAACAGTCTCCCAGCAGTTATTCTTAGCACTACTAACGCCGCGCCAGTCGCAAACCCGCCATCAGTCATCTCTCTTCCTGTGCAAACTAAGGCAGACGCTAGCAACGCCCTGGATTTCATCAACGTGCCTGAGGAAATGATAATCAAATCAGAGGGCAGCTGCCAGACTATGTCCTCCTCGTCTTCGTCTCTGTCCCCGTCCTCACCCACTCTGTCCCCGACCAGCCTCCCCTCACTGGTCTTCACACAAACCCCCCAACGCCAGGACTCCCTCGCCCATCCGGCAATCTCTAGCACCGCCGTGTCCCTCTCAAGTCAGCAAGGGGAGTATGTCGTATTTACCACCTCTGGCTCCCCGTTAAACCCCTCCAGCACCGTGGTGAATTCTGGCCACTCCACTCCTCACGTCTTCTCCCTGCCTCAGGTTGTGCCTTCCATTCAGGGTATACCAGTGTCCCAGCTGGTTCAGCACTCCTCGGGGGCCCAGGTTTCCCAGTGCCCCCAACTAGTCCCAGTATCCCCCCTCACCTCGCCAACTCCCCAGTTTCAGAGCCCGCAGACAATGAACGCGGGCAGCGGAGTCGCACACCAGCAGCAGGATGCTCCGACCCCCGTGGCTGGAGGTGCCACCACTATAGTCTCCATCTCCCAACTTCCCAGCACTCCGCTCCCACAGCGAGCGACACATCAACTGGGTGACCAAGCCGCCAGCGCCGCAGGCGGTAAACTCCAAGCGGCGCAGGTGATTTCCATCTCCTCCCCAACACAGGTGGTCCCGGTTCCCCAGGCCAAAGGCCCCGCACCAGCGCAGCTAGTCCCGCTCTCCATGCCTCAGCTGGTCCCAGTCTCCTCCATCCAAACGTCCTCCACCATCTCTTTCCCCCAGGTGGTACCTGCCAGTCCCTCTCACTCCATCTCCTCCGCTGGAGTGCCCTTACAGATTCTGACTTCAGCGACTGCGACTGGAGGAGTCGCTCAGGGTCCCCTCAGGATAAACCAGCTGAGGCCCATTCAGAGCGTGGGCCCCCCAACCAGCGTGGCCCCTGGTGTACAGCTACTCAACTCCGGGATCATTCAGCTGCCCTCGACCCCTCAAGGTACACTGACACTCATTAGTCATTTGCAAATGCGGAAACCTGGTGCATAAATGTGTCCTTGGGCTTATCCTCATGCACACAAGACTGTCCAGTCTTTGTATGTTCTATGTTTTATCACTTGGCGAGATGATTTACGCTAAAGGGACTTGATAATAGATTGTTTATGATGTGAATCAGCCGATGTAGCGCGCCTGACGCAGTCGTATTGGTCAGTTTAATATCAGCTAGTCATGAAGAGGTGATAGGAAATATTCTTATGCCCAGGGCAGTGTGCTGATGTTGCTTTTCTTCTCATACAGTCTCTTTAAACTCCAAATACAACATTAGACAAAGAAAATCAGCCAATCATCATAAGTGAAATGCTGGGACCTTCTTGGCATGTGTTTTTTCTCGTCAACTGACTCACCATTTCAACTCTATAATATTAAGTTGGAAGTGTGTCATAGAGTTATTAAAACAGCAGGCTGTTTCACTCATAATATTGTTAACTCACACAAGATGTTTGCACAACAGAGCAGCCAGAAACGCAGAAAGTAAAGGGAAAGATCAAGTTGTCCATGTCGAATAAAACGATTCCCTCGCATTCAGTCCGCAATATCAAGTGAGACGAAAACACTGATATGTGGGTTTTTCTCATTTTTTTTAACATCACTGCAAGTATAAAGCAGGAGTCTGTTTTCAATCTGCAGAAACCACCTAAGATCAGTAAAACTGCTGCATTGGTGCTGATGGTATCACAGCCCGACAGATGGTACTGTTTAACTTTGTGACAGCCTTGATTGCTGAGAAATTCATCGTGCGTCTCCACTGCAGGTAACCTTCTCCTCGGCGGAAGCCCCTACCTGAGCGTCCAGCAGGGCAAGCTGATTTTGACCATCCCCGCGGGCATTCAACTCACCAGTCTGCCTCTGAAGCCAGTCACAGACGCTTCAACCATTCCCTCCAACGGCATGAGCTCTGTCCTCACCCCCTCCAACCCTCCAGCTTCCTCCCAGCCTCTAATCACCTCAGGCCAAACTCCCAGCATCCTCGCGACACCCCCGCTGAACTTCATCAGCTCGTCTCCCCCGTACTGTGCTGCAGAGACTGGGATCGCAACCAGTCAGACACTTGCTGTTCCCTCCCCTAACACGCTGGACCACTCGGTCGCGCCCATCACGCCAAACACTCTCACCCCAGAGAGCATGCTGACCCTCAGCCCCATGTACAGCGGCGTGACGCCCACCAGCCAGCTGTCCCAGCCGGCCTGGAGCCCGGTGCCCCTCTCCACGTCGGCGAGTCTGACTCTGTTTGACGTCCGAGGGAAGGGGGACCTGCCTGTAGACCCAGCTTTGCTAGGCCTGCCTGGGGGAGAGTCGCTGCTTCTGGGGAGCCCCTCTCCAGAGCAGGATGTGGAAGCTAGCTCACCACTAGGACATCCGGAGGAGATGGATGCAGACTCCAAGATTCTGACTCAGCTCCAGTCTGTCCCAGTGGATGACGAGCTGGGCTTGTAGGCCTCGCTCCTCTGCAAACCCCACATCACTAAAAACACACAAGAGCACATTGAAACATGCAATAGACAAACAACTGTGCTGTTTATTTCTTTAGTGATTTAATTCCACGTTGTCAGCCCCGACGCAGTCACGGCCTTAACCGGCACTAAAGAGATGAATCATCTGTTTCACATGGAAGGACAAGGCAATATCTGGTATTCGCCGTCTGGTTAAACATCATGTTGACCGACGTTAAGAATATTCCCGCACCAGAAAAGTCAAAATCATGAAGACAAAGTTCTTTCTTAAACCTATACGTGCCTTTTTTTTTATAGTCTCTGTGCCTTATCTGTTGGAGCGGATCCAGGCTCGAGAGCCAGCATGGACTAGTTTGCTCGTCCCATTCACACACCTGAGTGTCGGGGACATTGTAATGGAAAGCATCACAGCTTTGCCCGCTGTCTCAGCTGTTCATTGCAGTTTTGTGTGCTGCGGCGGCGGCGGCGATGCCTTCATTGGAAAAGGATGCCTGGGCTTTTGTTGTCAGCAGTAGTTTGTTTTGGATCCGCCACGTTAACAATTCACCAGACAATCAGGAAGAAGGCTCGCGTCCATAAATGGTGGAGTCGTTAACTGCCAGTCCAGAACTCACTTATTCAGGCATTTGTTATTGTTTTCTTTTTCTTCGCACAAAGCCCAAGTCCGTTATTCCACAGACACTCCAAGAGCAGCGCACAGGACATTCCTCACCTAGTAAACTGCGTTGAGTTGTACGCGAAAACATCTTAATTTGATTTTTTTTTCGTATCGCAGCCTCAGAGACTTTACAACAGTATTTTATGACTGCGGGTCACTCGAGTCTGGCGTCATGCAGCTGAGTCTCGTCTGTCGGTGAAGTGCTTTGAGTTTCTCCCGGCACTTTTCAAATGAGACTGCCGCCCTCCATTAGAGAAAATATGACAGGAAATAAAAAGGGTTACATGCTATGCAATTATGTTTTTTTTAAAATTTTGTTTTGTTTTTATAGAACACTATGTGGCGCAGTGGCCAATCTGAAGAGCCAGTACACTTGGGAGATGAAACAAAGCTTTACAGTACTGAACTTTAAATGAAGCATAATGGTGCATTACACTACAAAGTTTGCTGTGATCCCACCGTTTGTTGTCAGACGCATCCAAAATCTGTTTGTCTATATTGATAAGTGCCTTATATTAACACTTACAGGTTTGATGTTTTCAGTTTTTACACCTTTTTAGAATATACCTGACCAAATTAATTTATATGGACATCTCGCCATATAAATGCCCACATTTCTGTATCTGTTTTGCAGTGAAATGTAATGTGACACTTTTTTTTCTGGTTTCATTGTCGTAGTTTAATCTCCTGTTTTTGTATATTTTGCACATTTCATCCACACAAATGTTTACGCTGCGCTGCCGTGTCGTCATGACAGTGGTTGGACTCGTAATCTTCAGAAATGTTCCCTGTGGACTTCAGCAGCTGACAGGAGAACATTTTTTTTTTTTAATCAGGACACTGTTTTCCTGATGAAAACCAGTAAATTGATGTCATAGTTCTGTCAATCAAAACCATTTCTTTTCCCCCAACAATGAGCTTCCCACTGTCATGATGCAGGTAGCGGTGAGACCTTTGGCCATTCATGGTACACAAAAACACACTTAAGTGTCGCATCTCGTTACAGCAATGGCCTTTGTGTTATTAATATATACTGTATGTTGTTTGTGTCGTTTGTACATTTAATCTATTTAAAGCATGTATCAAGTTAGTTTTGTACTTTTAACTGACAGAAAGTCTGAATGAAAAGAATGGAAATAAAAAAAAAACAGAGAGGATTGATATTAAGTTTCGCTTGGAAGGTCATGCTCTGCAAACTGAGGTTTTACAGTTTCAGACAATAGTTACTAGAATCAGTTTTGATTGCTGACAAGTCACTAAGCTGCATTTTGTCACCACCCATCTTGAAATTTTTGAGGCCGCTTGATCCCAGTGACCCTTGGAAAGATAATTAAATGGCATAGACAAATCAGTTTTATTCAGAATTTTACTGAACATTTAAATACGTGTGGAGTAAAGGGAAATCTGTGTGTGTATGTAAAATATGGTAGCCTGTGTTTCTTTTGTGTATGAGCCATTTCTTACCAAAGTTTGTAGACATTACAGCCTGTGTGGGCTAATGCACATTTGTACCCGTGTGTTTGTAGCCTGGGACTTTGTGTCCCGCCTGAGACGTAACATATAAGACTCCAGATTTAGCCAAAGACCTTTTTTTTTTTTTTTTTTTTGTCCATCGATGTTTTTGAAAGGGATCATTTGTGTCTGTCATTCAAGTTTCTTGTTTTCTCCTTTTTTTGTATTAAATGCATTCTATTTTTTATATTACATGACATTGTAATAAACTGTATTTACAGAAAAAAGAAAAAAAAACTCTCGGCAAGCATCTCTTAAAACCATTTGTCATGGGATTTTTGCTTCTAATTTGGCAAGAAAATTATATTCAAATGCATTTTCCCCTGCACTGCAAAACTCTGCCTGGCTGAGTGCCAATACCACAGCAGAGGTCTGAATGTGAGTGTGTGCACACATGTGTTTGTACAGGAGAAGGACTGATGTATGGTGTGTTGTTTTAACCCCCATTGTCTCAAGTTACCTGCAATTTCATTTCTGCGGGGGCACGACGAACACGCATGCACCTTCGCTCGGTGTTGGCTCATCAGATAATGCTCCGCAGATGCTTCCACTAGCACCGACTGGAGAGTTGTTGGAGGGATATGTTGACAGGCTGCAGCTGACATCTCGGGGCCTTAGTTTTGGATAACCACTCGGTCGCATGCCGCAGCCATGATCTTCACGGCAGAGCAGGTTTCTTGTGTGTGCGAGGTGCTCCTGCAAAGTGGTTCCATGGATCGTCTCGCTGCCTTCCTCCGCACCCTTCCTCCTCCTCCTCCTTCCCCTTTTTCCTCCTCCTCCTCTGGGGAGCTGGAGAGCGTGCTGAAGGCCAAAGCCGCAGTGGCTTTTCACCAGGGGCGCTTCACTGACCTCTACACCCTGCTGGAGGGCTTCCCCTTCTCCCCACGCAGCCACCCGCTCTTGCAGCAGCTCTGGCTCCAAGCCCACTACATGGAGGCCGAGCGGCAGAGGGGCCGGCCCCTGGGTGCTGTGGGGAAATACCGAGTGAGGAGAAAGTTCCCTCTACCGCACACAATCTGGGACGGAGAGGAGACCAGCTACTGTTTCAAGGTAGACACCATCTTCTATGTGCTCCCCTTCTGTTGATGAGGAGAAACCAATTTCAGGTGAATTAGTTGTCACACACTGAACTTAGGTCATACATGTACAGACCACTACATGGAACATGCTCCTCATCTTTTTTGGTTTTCCATTAGGAGAAAAGTGCCTGGCACCGGGTACCACTTTTGAGGTACCTGGGGTTCCAAAAAAGGTCAACCAGGTATTAAAGAGTGATATGACAACACAGCAGACCACTGAGAATCGTCACAGTGTCATCAACGCGCGGCACGCAGGGAATACCCCGAACAGTGCGAAGCCATGCCCACCATTTATGAACAACCACACTGCTGTAGTGGCACACAGTTTTCATTTTTTTACTTTCTGGAATGGCAAGCGCACCATCCCGTCGATATCCTCGTCCATTGTTTCTCTCTTCTTCTTCCTCTTATTGTTTCTCTCCGTGCCGCCCTTTGCATTTCTATTTCATGCTGATGATGGCATCACAGCAGTTCCATGCGGCGTCACTATGACGAACAGTTACAATGAGGCAGTACTATGACCCTCAGAAAAGTACCCAATACCCCAAGGGCAAGTGGAGTAGAGCTGGAACTATGTCGTGGAAAAGCACCACTAGATCTGAGGTTTGTTAGACCACCGCTAACAGAAAATGCACGTAAACAGTGAGAGCTGAAGAGTTTTCGAAGCAGTGCTGAAGATTGCTAAGTTAACGCCAAAAGCTGTCCTTAAAGAGCCGCGATGACGTCACACAGTCTCGACATCAACGCGAACATGCCGGCATGGTGTCATAGCAAATAAATGAATAAACAGATAAACTCTTGAAGAAAAAAAAAACCCTCAAACTTTTAAGCAGTCGAGAAAAGGGTTGAGTTTTCCAACATGTCCTTCAAAAGCTGAACATTCTGGGGGTTTTTGCAGCATAATATTTAACCAGCAAAACAACGCATGGAAATAATAATCAACAAATATTCTTTCTTTGATGTATAGAATTACATTCTGAAAACCTCAACCTCTTCAAGACTGGAATCATTTGGGATTAATTAATTTTCATACACACACACACACACACACACACAAACTGGTCCGGATGGGACCCTTTGACGGGCTGATTCTGGCCCACGAGCCGTGTGTTTGACACCCTGGTTTAAGTAACCATGTCCAGCGTATGACGAATACATACATAGGAATATTACAATTACATTTGTACTATGCAATAATGGCCCCTTCTATTCAGTTGGACCCTAACTTTAATTTTTTTCAGCGTCCACCGTTTCATCCTGCCTGATGGGCTCCCGAGAGCTCGAGCATCGGCGTGTGTCATGGATAGCGTGACACACTTCTAATAAGTCCACTCGCCTACAGGAGAAGTCGCGCAGGACACTGCGGGACTGGTACCGTCGCAAACCGTATCCGTGCACGCGGGAGAAACGGGAGCTCGCAGCCGCCACTGGACTGACGACCACTCAGGTCAGCAACTGGTTCAAGAACCGCCGGCAGAGGGACCGAACCGCGGACGTCACCGGGTCAGTCAGTCAGTCGGTCACTGGGAGTGGGTTCATACACGAGCAGTCGGTCTGGTATTTTAATTTTTAACATCAAAAACAAGTTTTTTTTTTGTGTGCAAGCAAACCAGCACCCCCCTGTGGTCGCATTAGGGCATTTCCGCCCGGTAAATGAGGTTTAGATGTTCTGGTGCATTTTTGCTGATGCTCACCATCCCTTCTTTTAGTGTCCAATCACCTGGCTCTGGAGGAACCTCAGCAGGAGTCCGCCCTCCCTCCGCCAATGACCTTTCACCTCCAGGCACCCCAGATCTCAGATACGGCCGCACTGCACCTCCACCGCTCTCGCACCCACCGCCTCCTCTACACCACCTGTGAGGAGGCCTCATCCGAGTCACCGTCTGTTTGACTTAGTGCATCCGTGATGCCATCTTCTCCTTCTCTGATGAAAAGTCCATTTTTATGTGTCAAAACAAATACTTTGCAAGGAAGGTTTATTGCCAAAACATGACAACTGACATTGACTCATAGTGTAAACATGTACAGGTACACATATACAAGACGGACAGTAAAAGTGAGCACAAACGTGGCTGGATAAAGTTCACCGGAGGCCCTAATCTCAACACACTGGAGAGCCTCTCGCTCCTCCTTCAAAGCATTACCTTCGCAACATTTATACAGACAAGGTTCTTCAGTGTGTGAGATTGGGGCCAATAAGATGGGATTGTTGTCGTAAAATCTTGCTGCATCCTCTCTGTTTAAGTCCCCCCCCCCCAATATCAGCTTTTTCAGTGTTTTTGACTTTGCATCATTTTGTCAGAAACGAAATAAACCTCCTCCGACCTTATTGCGAGTGTCCCTTTGCAACACTTCAATGTTGCAAAAAAAGAGCATGAGCTGGATATTTTCACTCTTGATATGATTAAATCAACACAAATATCCACTTTCCTCACATAACGTAGTGGAAGAACGAAAGCAGATCGTAAGGCCCAGAGCAGGTTCACTTGGGTGACGGTGAAGCCAGGATAATTATTATAAATATAAACTACAAGTTGTTGTCTGTCTTCAAGAAGACAATAGTGCATCTCAATCATATTCATGGGATAAAGAAACTATAAGGCAATATTTTTTCTTTTTTTCTTCTTCACAGGAATAAAGCAAACATATTCTTTAGAAATCTTTTGAACTCACACACTCAAATGCTCCTCAGGTATCATCATCATCATCATCATCATGAGGGAGAACGTCACTGATTGAATTAAGACTCTTTACATCCACATCTCACGCCCAGACATCTGGACAGCAGCCTCCAGCTCATCTATCAGATGAAACCACAGATGCTCCAGCGGGGGCGAAGCCTTTGGTGAAGTTCAGCTGGTGTCTCGCTACATACAGACAAATATTCGGCGTCGGCGTCTTCTCACGGGTTCCAGTCCTTGCTGGTCGCCCACCAGCCGCGTGGCGAGGCGCGCTGGTGTTCCAGCATGCGGGCGACACGCGCGCGGAGCTGCTCGGGTGTCCGCCGCGTGGAGCCTCAGAAGCCCAGGTACTCCGCCAGAAACACGGCCATGATCTTGGTCAGATTCTCCACGGTGGGCCGGTGCATGTTCTCCTCCGTGTCGTCCAGTGTGTGCCAGAACTGTGGGAAGGGCGTGGCGATGACGTGCAGCACGGGCACACCTGTGTGTGACAAAAAGGAAGCGCCGTTGACATGCTACACGCTGCGCCGGCTGTTGCTGTAAACACACTGCACGTGCGAGCGTTCTGGTTGTTTTATGATCATTAATAAGGTGAGGTCGAGGTGAGGGTGAACAGAGCTGCCGTTTGGTGCGTCCCGGAGAGGTCGGGACGTCAACTCGCTGCGCAAAATAAACAAAAAAGGCTAAATCAGACGTTTCCATCGCACCCTGCGTTGATTTTGCCGGATGCAAAAGCAACAATAGCTGCATTCACCTTCCAAGGGAACAGCAGCCGGCTGTAATCAGAGCTGGCAGTGAATCACTTTTTTTTTTTTAAAGATCGCTATGAATGTAATTTAAATAATTTCACACCCACAATAAAAAAAAACACAGCACAAAGCCGTATGAATCAAACCCTCCACTCCAAATAAGCATTGTGTAACAATAATATGACACAGCTTTATAAAAGTTGACATATTTTAAGATGCTTTAGAGACACCTTAAGGCCTAAAATACGGATGATTCAATTTTTGATCTATGAAGGATCTACGGGAATCTCAGCCTCCAAACAGAAAACTGTGAAGTACGTCAGTGACACAGAACAATGTCGAGGTCTATTTTTGGGCCCACAGTCATTCTGCTATTTGACTACAGTGCCGGTTATTGCTGTCGTTGTAAACTTTATATAGCACTTTTCAAAAACAAACTTGCAAAATGCTTTCCAAGAAAAAAAGCATTTCATACGATTATAAAATTGGATAATGTTTGACATAAATATTGACAGGTTTATATGTCGGAATTTTTGGTTTGTTGTGAATAGAGACGCGTCTAAATAATTCCATGATTGTGGAGTTCATGAAAGCAAGTCTCTTAATTTTGGCAAAGATCTGTAATCCAGGAGGAAGAGGACGGGCACCTGGTGCCTCCTCCCTGCTGAAGAGGCAGCACACGGTTGTGATGTGTGTGTCATTATCACACACCTTTATGAAGGAAGGGGATGTGGTCGTCCTGCACAGGTCCGAGGTAGACGTCCTTCCTGAAGTAGGTCTGCTCTGAGGGGTGAGACGTCAGCAGACCCTGCCGGTGGAGCCTCTTTTCTGAGGGTGAAGGGTAGAAGACGGATCAAAATATTTTGAAGATCCGTTCAAACTCTTGTTTCGAAGCCTCCAGGATTTACCTGCAGCTATGAGGCGGTCGAACCAGCGCGCCGTGTTGTCAAAGTGATTGGCAATCAGTGGATCGGGACCACCGAGAAGATCGAGCAGCACAAACAGGTCCTACAGAGAGAGAATTGGCACATTGGACACGCAAAACCTAGAAACGGGAGTGTGTAGGTCACATGACAAGTGACAAGTCTCGTTAGAGACAAGTCGCCGCTACACCATTAGCCCGTTAACACACAACTGAGCTTAGAGTGTTTAATCAGGCTGCTGATTTCAGCATAAAAGGACATGTATTTGCACACCGCAAACACACACACACACACACAAAGTTTCCTCACCACAGCCTGCAGCATGGTGGTGTGTGTGGAGCCCGGGGGGTGAGGCGTGTTGGCCATGCGCTCCGCCAAGTGACGGGAGCCGTACAGCGAGTCTGTGGCGGTCCATTCCTCAAATGCCTCCTCCCCATCAAAAAACACGAGCTGAAGTGATACAGGAAGTTTCTAGGAGGGAGAAGACGGGGAGGGTGATGGAAATCCAGTTAAACACACACATACTTGAAAGTGGGCTCCTTCTGGCTGCAGCGCTGTCGCAGTGTGTATTGCCAGCTACACAAAACACAGTCTCTAGATACACATGACTGCCGCACTCAGCATTTTCCGAGCTCGTGCTGCAGTCACCGGGCCAGGGGAATGAAATGAAGGTAGAAGGGGGGGTGAGGAGGCAGCCGCTCTCGCAGCATCTCAAACCTACAGACGTTTGCCATCTAAATCTTAAAGCGCCCTGTTTTTCCACTAATTTGATACATTCGAGTGGTGACTTGCTTCTTGTGTTAACAAAAAAATGCAATCAAATGTTTTAAATTCAAACTTCATTTCACTTTTTTTCCCCCCTTTCGGCTTCATGGAACTATAATTTGATGAAAGACGTCATTACTACATCGTGCATGTTAAAAACACCCGGGTTGTGCAGGGAAAAAACAAAACAAAAAAACGACACCAGTTGCATCTTCCTCATACTGGACTGAGTTTACAATTAAATTGCAGAACTAAGAGGCTCCAGTCAATGAAAAACAAATGGCACCAAACCAAAGGGTAAAGTGCAGCTACTGAACTCACAGTACAACACACATCTACTAAAGAACATGCCGACACACACCTGCTGCTTGAAGGTCCTAAGCTGACCATCCAGAGAGGTCGCAAGCTCCAGGATCATAGCGCAGGGGACCGCTGAGTCACTGGCTCCGAGAAACACCCTCTCTGGGGCCTGGCGGTCTGGAGGCAGGGCCTTGGAGTCATAATGACACGTGAGTAGCAGCCTGCGCGGCGCTGAAGGGTCCAGGGTTGCAACGATGTTGGTGAACATGACCTGTCCACGAGGGGTTGAAGACTGGAAGGAGTCCAGGTCTATGGCCCAGCCCGCAGAGAGTGAGGACAGCGTGGCGGTGATGTGCTAAAGTGGAGGAGAGAGAGCGAAGACTGGATGAGCGAGAGGGAAAAGATACGACGTGAACGAGAGCAGGAAGGAGGGCGCTCACTTGCTGAACGGCCAGGCTGCCCTGCGTTCCTGGCAACCTCTCTATCAGGATGGGTCTCAGGTGGGTCTCCCACAGGCGGGTCCCGTCCACCTGGGACGCCAGGCGGCGGATTTGAGCTGGCGAGCACTTGCTGGGCTTGTGTGACAACTGGAGAAGATGCAAAAATGAATAACAATGAAAGGAGGAGCAGGTATAAAAAGAGAGAAAACAGCTTGGCGGAAGGGTGGAATAAGAAAATTAATTAATAAGAGAATTAAGAGTCTTCCCAGGTATATTTTTTTGTGGAATACATTAAGTTTTGCTATATTTCTGCCTCATTTTCTTCAATTTAAAAAAAAAATCTGTCTTAGTTTTTACTCACTAGAAAAGGCGCTAAGAGTCATGTGAACAATAACTGACTTGACTAAAGAGTTGAGAATAACAGTGCACTGATGAATGAGACCGAGGCGGTCCTGCTGAGGAGGGTCGTATGACCCGTGGGAAAAGCCACAGCTGTGCACCCACGTGCCATCTCGCCTTAAGAAGATTGATTCCAGTATTAGATCGACACAAGCAGGCAAATTAATGCTGCGATTCACGTTTCAGTGAAGGGCCCAATGGTGCCGTCAGGCAGCATCACACCTGCCAGGCTCACGCAACAGTCCCCTCATGTGTTCGTCTGGAAACTTTGTGAAAGCTTGTGACTCCAAAAATTTGCACAAATTCATGTCGACAGGGCGAAATGTCGCTCACAACCATGAACATTTGAAAAGTTGGCATGAAACACAAAGTAGCGCTGAAGCGGATGAGAATAGTTCTGCACCAAGGATGACTGATTTCAAGGTGAAGAACTGTCCCCTAACTGCAGGCAGGAGGAGTGCACTTTACTCACCTTAACAAGTTTGACAACATTTTATGTTCTCCAAAAAAAAAAAGGAACGTTAGCACTGGTTTACTCTTTCATTTATGCCTTTTCACTCTGAAACCTTTACAAAGCAATACTGTTTTATGCCTTTTACAAAAAAAAAAACAATCCTGTGCTAAATGTACTGATCTCAGCAATAATGGCCTTTCATTCCTCGGTACCGGATCAGAACCAAGCGGGTACAGCCCAGCCCAGCACCACAGTTTTACTACATGCTCACCTGCTGTAACACAGATGCGACCCGATTATTAAATGTGGCTATTCGACGACACTCTGAGGGCTCTTAAACGCGAGCGCCCCTCCGGACCCCAGGCATTTTTTTTTTTGTTTTGTTTGTGGTCAGTTTCCCCCGCCATTCTTCTTACTCTGTCTTTGCTCAGATCCGCAGCCGGCACGCGGTTCACGCGTCCGCCGGAGGTGTCGTTGGACAGGTAGACCCCCAGCACCACCGCCAGCACCAGGACCCCGAGGAGGCACAGCAGCAGCACCCGGGCCCGGGGCAACCGCAGCCGGTCGCAGCCGAGGAGAGACCCGCCGCCGCCGCCGCTCTGCTGCAGGGGCTTGTACCGCCGGCCGGACCGAGACATGACCGAGGGACCGGGAGTCTCTGTGGTGGCGCTCAGTCAGTCCTCGCGGCGACGTGTCCACACCGTGTTGCGGAGCATGGAGGAGGGAGGCGCACAGGAAGTGGAGCGCTGACGCCGGCAGACGCTCTCGGCCAGACTGCGAGACTCACCGCCGGGCTGCTGCTGCTGCTGCTGTTGCTGCTACGAGCTCGATTCCTCCATTTGCCGCCATCATGCTCACATTTCAGAGTCCGCCCGTCGTCTTCCTCGCCGCCGAGGCGACTCCAGCGGACAGTTTCCCTCGAGACATTGTTAACTTTACGCGGTCAACTTAAATCACGCTGCCTGGATGTGGACACGTCGATCATCGCCGCGGCTGTTCGCGCTTCTCCTTGATGGGAGCCTCGAATGGGGGGGTGCAACAACCTGTCCGCAGATGAAGGTCTAATCCCGTGAATCTATCATGAGTCGAAAAAAAAAGAAAAAAATCCAAATTCTACTGAATAAAACAATCAACGCAACTGCTGAGCGAATGACGCTACTTATTCTATGCTTTTAAAAGGAGTTGGCAAAGAGCCGCACTGCGAGCTGGCGCCACCTGCCGGCCGGGGGTGTAATCGTGCATTTGAAATGAATCATATGAAGTCCTCAACATTTGAAAGTGAAATAAATACTCGTGGCTTGGCATTAAGCACAGCAGCGATACGGCGACGCGGGGAGGGCGGATGACGTGATGTGAATGAGAAAATATGCAAATATGTTTATTTCTGCTTTTCACATTAAGGCCTTTGAATCAGTTACTGAACTGAAGGACCCTTGATCACAATAAGGGAGCCCACTAAGGAGCTAGTTAGGGCTTTTAAATTTGACACATTGTGGATATAAACGTGTACATAAAAGGTCATATTTCTTTGATTACTTGCAACTGTCTTTAAGG
This sequence comes from Dactylopterus volitans, assembly GCA_901007715.1. Lineage (NCBI taxonomy): Eukaryota > Metazoa > Chordata > Actinopteri > Syngnathiformes > Dactylopteridae > Dactylopterus > Dactylopterus volitans. The sequence goes on from CAAKHG010028588.1 coordinate 34,668, forward strand.
GCAAAAGTCGGTTTTGTCTTTGAAAAGCGCTCCATGATTTGTCTGTGTTGGCAGCTGCTATAAGAAAGCGCATCTTAGTTTTTTTTTAATACAAGATATTAATCTAATCGTAATTCTGTGGTGTAACAATGACAAGGGAAAATTCAAAATCAAGACAGACCTGGAAGTTGACCTACTTTCCTTCCTCCCGCCATATTTTTAGTCCGGGAAAATGAACGGAAACGGAATACACTCTGCACTGCTGTGGTTGGTCCTTTGACGTTAGGTCCCGCGGTTTGCTCACCGCTGATTGGTCAAAATCCCCGTCCGTCTATGCCGCCGGCCGTGACGTCTTCCGTACAAATAAGACGTTCGCGGGAGTTTTGGGAGTCATTCGCGCGCCGAGTTCGCTCCGTGGACGGGTCCCGCTCGCATTGACGCCGCGAAAGCGCAGACTTGTAGCCGGAGAGCTGCCGCATCATCGGGACACGAGTCACGTCAGACGGCCTCATCATGCACGTTATCAAGAGAGGTGAGAGCGCGGTGTGGCGGCCACGCAGCCGTGTGTGTGTGTGTGTGTGTGGCTGTCAGGCCTCGGGCTTAACTCTCAGCACTGAGAACGCCAATAATGTGATTTTTACGTGGATGTAGACTCGCGTGAGCGGCTGGCATATCGTTGCGTGGTGGCCGTGCGGGTGTTTTTTATCACCAAAGCTAAACTAACATGCCACGTTCGTGTCGTTAGAGCCGTGTTACCCTGCTAGCTAAATGTTAGCTAACGCCTGGTGTAAGTTACCCGGCGTCAAGGTCTGCACTGCGCCCACCAGCCGAGATGGCATCATTTATCTTCCGCTCCGTTATTCACAAGTGTGTAAATACTCGATGTCGATATCGAGACGAACTCCAGGTCTCGTATGCAGCATCCTTTGCGGCTATGTAGCTGCTCGAATCCGCAAGCCTTTGTTGTAGTTGGCGCCAAAAGGCAAAGTTCGGTTGAAGTGATGCAAGTGAACGCAACCTGACTGGGATGACGTCGGTCACCTTTTTTTTTTTTACCTGTAACCGGGTCATCCCGAGTTACGTCGTAAAGGTCGAACTGTTTTTCATCGAAAAGTTGCGTGATTAATGTGATTAATTGTAAATAGTGTGACGAGCTGATGGTGTTGCCGGTATTCATTTTGCGAGTAAAACACCCAAATCAGTGAATATGACAGCGTTTGGTTTTAACGGTGAGAATGTTAAAGTCGGCATCAGGGCGTCCCCCGTCCCTCCTGCTCGTGTGCGCCGCTGAGCTGCAACTGAGCGGTTTGTTCCTCTTGCAGATGGACGCCAGGAGCGCGTCATGTTCGACAAGATCACCTCCCGCATCCAGAAACTTTGCTACGGTCTCAACTCGGATTTCGTGGATCCTGCCCAGATCACCATGAAGGTGATACAGGGCTTGTATAGCGGCGTCACCACAGTGGAGCTGGACACGCTGGCGGCGGAGATCGCCGCCACCCTCACCACCAAGCACCCCGACTACGCCATCCTCGCCGCGCGTATCGCCGTCTCGAACCTCCACAAGGAGACAAAGAAGGTGTTCAGCGACGTGATGGAGGACCTGTACAGCTACGTCAACCCCTTGAATAAGCGCCACTCCCCCATGATCTCCAAGACGACGCTCGACATTGTCCTGGAGAACAAAGACCGCCTCAACTCGGCCATCATTTACGACAGAGATTTCTCCTACAACTTCTTTGGCTTCAAGACCCTGGAGCGGTCCTACCTGTTGAAGATCAACAGCAAAGTGGCGGAGCGGCCGCAGCACATGCTCATGAGGGTGGCGGTCGGAATCCACAGAACGGACATTGACGCCGCCATCGAGACGTACAACCTGCTGTCCGAGAAGTGGTTCACCCACGCCTCCCCCACGCTCTTCAATGCAGGCACCAACAGGCCGCAGCTTTCCAGCTGCTTCCTGCTCGCCATGAAGGACGACAGCATCGAGGGCATCTATGACACACTCAAGCAGTGCGCCCTCATCTCCAAATCGGCCGGGGGCATCGGCGTGGCAGTCAGCTGCATCAGGTCGACCGGGAGCTACATTGCAGGCACCAATGGCAATTCCAACGGGCTGGTCCCCATGCTGAGGGTTTACAACAACACGGCACGCTACGTGGACCAGGGGGGCAACAAGAGGCCCGGGGCCTTCGCCATGTACCTGGAGCCCTGGCACTTTGACGTGTTTGATTTCCTGGAGCTGAAGAAGAACACGGGGAAGGAGGAGCAAAGGGCCAGAGATCTCTTCTACGCTCTGTGGATCCCTGACCTGTTCATGAAGAGAGTGGAGAGCAACCAGGAGTGGTCGCTGATGTGTCCCAGCGAGTGTCCCGGGCTGGATGAGTGCTGGGGGGAAGAATTTGAGGCACTTTACACCAAATATGAGAAGGAGGGTAGGGTCAAGCGCGTGGTGAAGGCCCAGCAACTGTGGTACGCCATCATTGAGTCCCAGACAGAAACCGGCACGCCGTACATGCTTTACAAGGACGCCTGCAACAGGAAGAGCAACCAGCAGAACCTGGGCACCATCAAATGCAGCAACCTCTGCACAGAGATCGTTGAATACACCAGCGACGACGAGGTGGCGGTGTGTAACCTGGCCTCCATCGCTCTCAACATGTACGTCACCCCAGAGCGGACGTTTGACTTCAACAAACTGGCCTACGTGACCAAAGTAATAGTGAAGAATCTGAACAAGATCATCGACATCAACTACTACCCGGTGCCCGAAGCAGAGAAGTCCAACATGCGCCACAGGCCCATCGGGATCGGCGTCCAGGGATTGGCAGACGCCTTCATCCTGATGCGTTACCCCTTTGAAAGCCCCGAGGCCCAGCTGCTCAACATCCAGATATTTGAGACCATCTACCACGCTTCCTTGGAGGCCAGCTGTGAGCTTGCCGCCGAGCTCGGCCCTTATGAAACCTACCCAGGCTCTCCGGTCAGCAAGGGGATCCTGCAGTACGACATGTGGAACAAGACGCCCACAGACCTGTGGGACTGGAAGCTGCTGAAGGAGAAGATCGCCAAGCACGGCGTGAGGAACAGCCTCCTGCTGGCCCCGATGCCCACCGCCTCCACCGCCCAAATCCTGGGTAACAACGAGTCCATAGAGCCGTACACCAGCAACATCTACACCCGCAGGGTCCTCTCCGGAGAGTTCCAGATCGTCAACCCTCACCTGCTCAAAGACATGACGGAGCGGGGACTGTGGAGCGAGGAGATGAAGAACCAGCTGATCGCTCACAATGGATCCATCCAGGTAATTGTCACCTCTCATAAAAAGACGCCTTTTTTTAAAAGACAGTCGTCCTTTAATTTTGTGTAGATGAACAATTTACGCTAATCAGATTATTTATTTATGCTGGAACCATCCATCACAAACCAGCTAAATCAATCAAGAGAAGGAGAAAATTCTCACTTGCTCAATTTGCTCAACATCTTTCTGTCAGAATATCGACAAGATCCCAGATGATCTGAAGCAGCTGTATAAAACCGTGTGGGAGATCTCCCAGAAGACCGTACTCAAGATGGCCGCCGACCGAGGTGCCTTCATCGACCAAAGTCAGTCCCTGAACATCCACATCGCGGAACCAAACTACGGCAAACTGACCAGCATGCACTTCTTCGGGTGGAAGCAAGTAAGTGTGTGTGTGTGGGAGGGGGGGGGTGAGAATAGATGAGGGGGCAACTTCGGTTGACGCGAGCTGCGCTTAACCGCTGTCCTCCCTCCCGTCACAGGGTCTGAAGACGGGGATGTACTACCTGCGCACCAAGCCCGCCGCAAACCCCATCCAGTTCACCCTCAACAAGGAGAAGCTGAAGGAGGTGCAGCCGGAGAAACCGTCGGAGCACGAGATCAAAGAACGCAACACGGCCGCCATGGTCTGCTCCCTGGAGAACAGAGACGAGTGCCTCATGTGTGGATCTTGAATGCCTGAGGTCTAAACCGGGGTTTAAAAAGGTCAACGACGGCAGTTATGACCCTCCTCATATTCACGTGTTCCTCCGATCATCCTTCGATGTAGTGAGGAGCCGGATGTACAGTTAATTTTAATATGGGGTTTTCCTCAACTTGCTTACTTAAGGGAGGGCCTATTCACAGTGAGACGGCCCATTAAATATACTAAATGTATTTTATGTTGCAAATGTCTCTGTAATAGAAAATAAAATTTTATATGCAAGTTGGTTTTATGTGGTTGGTGTTCTGGGAGAGTGGGCCAGCGTTGACTTTGCAGGAATCCAAGAGTTATGTAGTCATTGGAAGCCACGATTCCATTGTAAAGTTAAGCATTTGTCTGAAACTCAAACCTCAAATCAGACATCTATATTTTATAAATTCTGGTCATGAGTAATCTGATTACTTGTTCTCACGTGCTGTCTGCAGTGTCCAGTTTTCTTCGTGCTTGCAAAAGTCATTTTTCAGGTACAAAAATGTCAAAGTTGCGGGAAACTGCAGTTACTGTTATACATTTTGATCTTTTAGTAAATAAGTGACTTTCAGAAACTTTAAAGCATGAAAATCGGCCCATGTCCAGATATGTTCACTTATTTAATATATTTTTTTATAAAATGATTAAAACATAATTTACACTTTCAAATGTACACTTATTACAGCCCAAAACAACCAAAGGAGAGAAAAGATGAAGATAGAAAATCAGTCTTATACAGACATTTGAGTCAAACATAAAAACACAGTACCCTCTCATCTTCACTATTGTCTGCAACAGTGACGAAATGCGTTAAAAAATAAATTATCAAAATATTTAACATCTAAAAAAACAAAAACCTAGTTATACAGTATTACCATTAACCGTAATGTATTATTGATTTGTTCAACATGGATCATGGAATATGCTATAAATAGCTTAATTATACATAAACAAAATGCATATATATGAGAAACTGCTCATTTGACATAACTAAAAAAAAAAAAAATACAAATTGCAGATACTAAAACTGCGATGACACCTGTGAGGCTGCATGAGTAGAGAAATAACAGGAGTGTGTCACTTAAAATATTCAAACCTATAAGCAGAACAAAGATGTTTGTGGAGTGGCCTAAAGCTCGAAGGTTCTAAGTGTGTGTGCGTGCGTGTTTATATAAGCAAGAACAACCTAAACCTCAACAAACCTGCTGCAGGAGAAAGAGGTCTTATGAGCTGAGACGGAGACGCAGCACCTCTCTCGTGTCAGTAAAAGAAATGAATTAGTTGAAACTGTTACAGACAAAACAATCGGCTGGGAAGGTCTGCTTTTGTCTAACATAGCCAATTAAACACACACACAAAAAAAATACTTAAATCACACGGATGAGAAAGATCCAATATTGTTGTCTTGCCAGTTGGCTTCCTACAATGACCAAGATATATTAAAGGGATGGGTACTACAGTATAAACAGTATGGCTAAGGATACGTTTGACGACGTGTCTTCTCGCTCACCTCCGACTGTTGGTTTAATGTGTCCAGCATCTCGAGGAACCTGAGTGAATCGGAAAAATTTAACAAACGGCTCCAGTCGGCCCAGGGAAGAGGCCTCCTGATGGAGGAGGACATGAACGGTTCGTACAGTTGGATCAGGGAAATCAGGGAAGTTGCACACATCCTCACGCACGACTCCACTGTACCCATTCAGTACCAGCAAAAACAAAACAATAACAAAAAAACAAAAAAAAATCACAGGCTCTTATGAAAAATAGATATAGTAGGCAATATTAAGCAAGAGAACAGTATAAATAGTGTCTTTTGTGTTCGTTTGGGTTATCAGAGCAAAGGGACAACGATCCTCTCTCTATCACACACACACACGCGCACACACGCACACACATACACTTGCATACTGGTTTTGACGTGAAGGAGCTTCAGTGTTGCTGATTAAGTTTCAGGTACAGTAAATGTGTTTTGCTTTTGTTTTTTTTCTACAAGCACAACTTCCTGGAGACGTGGTTCCACTTTGATCAGTATGCAAAGACGACACAGTTATGGGAATGGTTTGACATTTTGGGGGAACACACATTTGCCGTTGGAGGACACCGGCGCGCCGCTCAAGGTTGTCCACCCGCAGGATGGAGATGAGTTTAACATGACAACAGGAGGAAACAGCTGTCCAAAGGTGGAAACAAAAAACAAACACATGTGCTAGCACCTCTAAAGACCAGCGGCAAACATATTCTGAGGAAGTGCGATGAGAAAAACCTTTACAAACTAGTAGAAATTAGGTCACAGAAAATGATGCAACGCCACAGGATCCGTTGCCAGGCAACCAGCACACATCTCAGATAGTTGCCACCCTCAGATAAAAATGGTCTGGCAGAGAAGACCCTGTTGTCACGTAGTGAGCTCTGGAGGTGCTGTACACATGTGTATTATTCAAAATGTCTAAGACTCTTTTTGATATACATTGTGACAACAAATGTAATGATCCAGTTCGGGTCTGAGATGATACAGCACTGCTGAAAGTAGTGGGA
>CAAKHG010028590.1:12853-32448 GCA_901007715.1 Dactylopterus volitans
TAGTATGCCAACAGTCAGCTCCCCTCTCAGGATCACACAAGGACTCAGTGTCAACTTCCTTTTAATGATGTCAGATTTGACCGACTGACGGTTGCCAAAAGAAAAAAAAAAAAAAATACAACAGTGCAGACGAGCTTAGCCAGGCGCTGATCGGTCGCAGCAGACTGCGGGGGTGAGGGAGGCCGGGTGGGGGGTGAGGGGGGGGGGGGGGTCCACTGCCAGGGAAGCCACTTAAGATTATCCAGCAGCACTTTCTGTCAAACGCTTAAAAGTCGCCCGTAAAAGTCCTTGTCCCGTATTTGGCGATTTTAAAACGAGTGCTCCCAACCAAAGACCCGCCTCGGCTCGTCCGTCCTTTCACTGTAGCGCGTGATGATGTCATATTTTTTCAGGTGCGGAATAATTGGCACTAACGAGTCGCCAGGCCGACGCGCTCGCCCGTCCAACCGAGTCTGTGCTGTTTACATGTTGTCACCGCTTGTGTGATCAAGTGCTGGCGGAGCTCTTGCAGTCGTGGGTGGGTGGGTGGGTGGGTGGTTGGGGTGGGAGGGAGGATGGGAAGGGGATTGATTTAGAGATTGATTGACCAAGTGAAGCTTTTATGTTGAATTAAAAGCGAGATGATGCACTTTTTTTCTTACCAACAGTGATTTTTCTTTTGCTCTTAACTCATGATGCCCTCTTTTTATTTCAAGGAGACCTTTTTTTTTTTTTTTTTTTTTTTTGCTTTTATTTATGAGGAAGAAACATCCAGAGCAATAGTGCAATGATTATTTCAGTGCAGATAATCTGTATTTTTTTGTATTATGTTTGACAACAATGCAGATGGTATTTTTTTAAACTGGATATATTTTGTTAGCTTTCGTTTTGCTGAGCACTCGGCACGCGCGGCGCCGGTGTTTATATTCTCGTGACGAGAAAGAGAGCCAATACTCCAGCGTAACTCTGCACTACAACCTGCAGTGCAAGATGGACATTTTTTGATAAGTCACACTGTATGTGTTGCTGTATAGTATTTGTATGTTGAATTGTTGACCATTTGTTTATGGTAATTTTGATGTATCACAGTTATACGCCTCCTTATTAGATTTGTTTATAGTGCATGGGTGGCCAGGTCCTCTTTTCAACCCTGTTGCTTTTTTTGTTTACTTCTGTACCCAGTGTATGTGAATATTTGACATTTAGCATTGTTGAATATTGTTGATATCTATATTCTGTGCTGCCAAACGGTGCATGAAATGACATTCATGAGCAGCGGTTCGATGACGGTGAATATGGCAGCCTGGACGCCGCCCGTAATCGTATTTAATAATCCCATTTGTAATCTGAAATGACCAGCACTCGGGCTAATAGACCCAAATGGACAAACCACTGGCTACAGTTTGGACTTTTCTTCCTTGACCCCGATAAGCAAGTGATTCACAGCGTACTGAGCACAGCTGTCCGCTAACAGCCACGCAACTAACAACTTAACCACTGAATTGTTCTCATGTTATCTGGGGTCAAATCACCCTCAAGAAAAAAGATGAGCTCATTAATGTTTTCCAAACGTTGCTGCTTTTCTCACACAGATGACAGGAACTGTTAGCGTTTGATTCGAAACCAAAAACCACAGGCAGTTTTTCAGAGAGCCAGCAAGTGTTAGTCGGCCGTGAAACCAAACAGATTCCAGTTACACTTATTTACAAAGAACTCTGGGAAGGCGCTGGTCTTCAGGTATCTTTGCTTTAGCCTCTCCCTGTGACATCATCGCTCCCAATCAGTCACCACGACCCCATTTCCAAGCTGTATATGGGGATTAAGATGTTTGTATTTGCACTTCAAGACTGGAATTAGTAATATTGAAATTTGTCTACCAGGGATTCCAACCCTAATTACAGTTAAGTCACTGAATAAGCAAATTGTGCTCCAGAATAACTTTTTTTACATGACTGTTTTCCAGCTCACACCCCAAATTCCAAAGATACATCATTTACAGCGATACAACGCAGGAAAAAAATAAATAAAACAAAGACAATCTTCAGTCTCAGGCCTTCAGGGGTCACTGAGAAATACCTCAGAAAAGCGTGCCACGTGTTATTTTTGAGGAAGAGCGGCACCCGTTTTCTCTTTTCCCATCATTCTGGTCAGCGATGTAAAGCACTTTGAAACACACAAGCTCTCTTCAACCCGCCTTTGTCAGGCCGGCAGGCAACTGACTTTGCACCGACTTCGTGAACAGGAAGCAGATTATTCTCCATGAATGACGATCATCACAGTCCAAACAGTGATTTGCAATCAAGCTGTTGAGGGGTTAACTTGTTGCACGGTACAACGTGTCCGCAGTGTCTCAGTCAGTAGGCCAACAAGTTGACTGTTGTGTATATAAACTAAAAAAAAAAAAAAGAATATTAACACTTTAACTGCTTGCTTCTAACATGCAAGTTTGAAAGTTTTCTGTCTGACTGTTATCTGTACAATTTATTTGAATATTGTAAGAGAACTCTGTGCATATTAACACTTACTTGCTACCTGTGTTTGGTTTTCGACTTTTGTTTTTGTTCCGTATCTTCTCCCAGTGTCTTCCAAAGTGAAAATAAACAGCTGTGGCTAAAAACTAACTGCTCCGCTTCAGTTCCTCTTTTAGTTGAATGCATCTAACAGCACTAACTCCTAACTGCACTAATTATGCCCCATTACATCGTTGATTTCCACAGCATGAGATGTTTATTGTCTAAGCTAGAATATGCGGGATATTTTTTTAATGTGCATGACATCAGAGCTGGTGGGGCGAGTTTTGCATTCAGGCTTCAGATTGACGTCTTTTACACGGAGGCAAATGAAACTTAAGACGTGATATCAAGAAACTGTTAATCGCTTAAGGCTAAATGATTTATAGCGCAGTAAGATAATGGCATTTTGAGTGGTTATGTATTAACACATTATCAAAACAGTATCAACATCCTCTGTATATTTGATAATATATGATTACATGCATCTATTCTGTTAGTAATATATATAAAGCAAATCAAGAGTTAATTGGAGTAAAAGATGTTCTACATATGATCAAAATGATCTAATTTATTCTTGACATCATATTGTGAAATGTGACAAAACATTTCCTCCCAGTTTGTTCATTCACTTAATCGGAAATATGTAAATAATTTGTAAATCTAAAAGGTTCTGCATCTAAGTTTCATAATATAATTATGTAAGTGATAATCATTATGAATACTTTATTTTATACAGTTACAGCTGTTTTCTGTTATATTGTCAACTGTTTCTCAGCCAGAAGTATAAATGTGTTTTACATGAGTCTATAGATATATATACTTATTCAATTGATATTTTTTGCATTTGACATACTGACTGGTTTTAATAGCTTTTACATAAACATAGTGGATGAATAAGTAGGTTTTTTTCAACTGAAATGTAAAGTAGAATAGAATTTATGTACTTCTAGATTTCCTCTCTGAAATCTCTGTCAGATGAATGTTGTGAAGATGTCTTGCTCTGCTTAATCACCAAAAACAAACAATTCAAATGCTTAAGCTGCATCATATTTCATGTGTTTTGCATCTATCTGCATAATGTAATTAGCGTTTACCTGCCACATAAATTTAATGGATCAAAAGGTTCAGTATTTCCTCCTGAAATGTGGTATAATGTTGCATCAAGTTTAAATACCCGAGTAAAATACTTTGAATTTTTAATTACTGTAATTACAATCCTTTAGAGAATATTCAACATTTTACAGATGATAATTATCGCTTGAACTGCCCTCTGCTGCTTACAAATACACTATACCGTGATATAGCGTCTATGATAAGGTTTGAACTCAGTGATCTCGAAACCTCCTTTTCTTTCTCTGTCTCACACAAACACACACACACACACACACACACACACACGCACACGCACACACTAACACACACACGCACACACAGAGGAAAAGCCAGGAATGTTCATTCCTCTTTTTAATTAGTCGAGCCGGGAGCTCTCATGGGACACAAAAGAGTTCAACTGCTTTTGTTGTGTCAGGGGTTTCAGCGGTTACCATGGACACAAGAAAAGGAAAGACTCAGAATTTGGAAAGTTTAAAGAGGGAAGCTTCATGGTGCCTCAGCCTGTTTTTGCCCTCCATTCAGGAGGCTTCCAAGCCCAGAGTTTTCCTCATTGCTCATAACTTATGCACACACAAAGCATGTTTTGACCGTTCAAATGAAATTGCATGTTTTCCCTTTTTCTTCCACTGTCAGTCAGGTTATAATTGAAATGGCACGTCCAATATTCTCATCCTGATTGCCTGTTGTTGTTGTTTTTTTCATCAGGGGACGCCACATACCTTGACATCTTCCGGGAATTTTCCCACATGGCGTCTCATAACCCCGAGAAGTTGAAACGAAGGAGTGTGCACTTTCGACATTCCTTCAGGTAGTCCACCAAGCGTCTGGAGGTGGGACAGTCGTACTTGGAAGAGTAACAGCCGATCCCGTTCAGTATGCAGTCACACCTCGACATTTGAAAGACTACAGCCTTGTTCTGTACTCTTAAACAACATTTCACAATCAGACATCCTAACCTGCCTCTTCACAGTCAATGTAGAGCATGTTGCAATCATCAACTTTGTGATGTTTGGTATCATTCAGTGCATTATATCTGAAAAAAAATCATGTGCTGTTCTCAGATCACCCTCGTATTATGATAGGATTTTGTTCTATGAGGATTTGCAGGTCTTTTCCTCTTATATATATGAATAAAGCCGTGCTTTTGTTCAGTGTTAAGTGTATCTTTGGATAAAACACCAAGCACTTGTTTTGTCTTTTTTTTCCCCCCTCCGTTCCTTTTTAGTATAAATCATTACATGTATGCTGTTGTTTGAGTCATTTCTCTGGCAATTTTTTTCAGATCTGTTAAAGTTCATCAGTACTTTATATCTATTTTGTATGTGTAATGCATGCATTTACTCCCATTATATTTCATACTTAAACTTGAATTCTGCTACATTTGTATGGCTAAATATGTCATTTCATTAGTTATAAGCACCACCAATCCAACATCTCGAAACCACAGTGTTATTAGGTTATTTTGATATGAAATGTGTTATTTTGCATTGACTATGCTGGTATAGTCGGTAATATTTTTGTTTAAATGTACTTTTCCAGTGCCACTATGAAATGCTTGTGTTACTGTTTACATGCTGTAGGAGCAAAAATGCTAATATATCTGACTGAACAGGTGTACTGATGGAAGATGTATTAAAATAAACAATGCCTCTGTTTACAAGTGAGATGTGCGCAGACTCAGCAAAACTACGTCACACATCAATGTAAATGAGCCAGCAGCGCCCCCCTGCGGTGAAACGAGAAAAAGGTCTCACATTGTTACTTGTTAGTTTAATGCAGCTTTCATGTGTAATTTGATCAACATACATCCCCATTGAATTGTTTGAGCAGTGTGAAACCATGATATATAGAGATAATGCTGATGATGCTAATGCTGGACATTTTAAGTGCTGAATTATTTTTCAACAGTGGTAGCTGGTGTATAAACTAACAGCTTTATATTGACCATTCAGATGTCACTCCAATTATTTCAATTTTTTTGTAGTAATTGTTAAATATGAGAGATTATATCTTTAAACCACTTTCAGCTGGTACAATTACTAACTATTACTATTACAACTACTAATTAACTCATTTTTAGCAAAGAACCCCATTAAGCTTTTTGTAAGGGGTCGAAAATGTTAGTAAATACTGTATATGTAGGAGCATATCTATCCAAAACATATCTTATAAATTCTTCGTCTGAAAAAAAAATTCTAAATTGGACTTAATTTATGCTAAAAAAGGGGGCGTGGTGTGATGATTGGCAGCTGTTCTGATTAAAACACCGGAAGTCGCATTTGCGGGCTTCTTTCTGGGAATATCGGTCAAGAAAGCCCAGAGGTCATTTAACACTGGCTTGCCATTGCCATCACTGACTTTTTCAAACTGTAAAAATGATAAAATTTCGCTCGTGATAAAAATTCCGCGGGGCATCGATGCCACAGCCACAGCGGCTCCCCCTTCCCACTCGCTACTGCGCAGACTCACATTCCACCTGACGTCATCAGTCGCCAAGCAAGCGGGAGGAAGAGGAGGCGCGTCTGGACGAGTGCGCCCGGATGAGTGTGTATAGATTGAGCAGGCTACGGTCACGTCTCGACGTGACGTAGGTAGCGCAAGTCGGCAGTATGGAGCTCACCCTGGACGGCGGTGTCCGTTGCGGTGAAATCTGACGTTTCGAGGAAAGATGCTCGCTCGACACGCGATGTGACAGCGGATTCCCGTCAGATATGACTCGGGTGTAGCTAGCTAGCTAGCTAGCTGGCTAGCCGTTAGCTTAGCCCTCATCCATCCAGGTAGAGCCAGAGCTCCGGACGGCAGCGGCGGCGGCGGCGGCGGCAGCAGCAGGGCGAGTGCGAGCAGCCTCGCTGATCCGCTGCAGCACCACGCAGAGACGGTGGACAAGATGATGAGGCCTTAAATGTCACATCGGAGGGTGTGTGCTCAGTCGTCACATACAGGTAAACGCCGCACGGCTCCGGACGCCGTGATTTAACCCTGCGTCAGCCGGGATGTGTGTTATCGCAGCCGAGACCACAACATTACGCACTCGGAGGAGGCAGGGACGCGCATCTGCTGTCCCGGCGGACGGGACGTGCGTGTGTTTTACGGTCACGAGTCTGTAATTTGTAATGCGTGTTTTTTTTTTTTTTAAATCTCAGGAGTAATTCAGCTTTAACATTAGTTCAGACTCGGCGTCCGGACAAGAGGCGCGTCGTCCCGTGGAATAGATTGCATACTACAGTCCAATGAAAGATCACGTTTAAATAAATAAGAAATGTGTGATAGTGGCCGAAAAGACAGATGTGCCAAAGCTGAGACTGCGTAGAGATATCAGCCTTATGTTTGGGCAGATCAGGACGATTTCATTTCAGCAGTTTCGCTGCACCATTCAGGTCTCTGAAGTAATATATTGGTGGCATTAAAAGCTACTTATGGACAAATTATGAAGAAGCCAGCCTATGGAGACCTCAAGTTTGCGGTTGAATGGTCTACAAATACAGTATGCTCGTAAAAGGGGACACCTTCGCCAGCCTTGTGTGAGAGCTCCTCATCAGCAGGTGGTGATATTCTGTAGTCTTTCTTTTGTCATCTAATCCCACACAAAGGCCAAAGTCAATCAGTGAATCCAACACTAGTATGTTTATTCATACAGAAGAGGACCGAGTCTGTCTCTCTGTATGCTCTGCCATGATGCCCAAACAGAGAGACGGATTCACTTACCACCTCCGGCTGTGAGATAGTCTGGTTTTGTCATGATTCCTCAACGTCTCAGCTACTCACTCATCTGTTACCGGCTACCGTTCCAAAACCCGCAAGTGTTTATATGCCTCAGTAGCCCTGTTTATACTGATGTTCTCCAGGTGGCATATCCAGGTTTTTCCGAACAGGGATATGATGTATATAATGTATGTGAAACACATAAGTTACCACAAATACCCTGATCATTGTACGCTTGTAAGTCCACTCGCCGATGTTTTAAGAGTATCACCATACTAAACCTGTGTTTGATAAGATCTGCACCAGTCAATCTCTTAAATTCTTGTAATCTGGCCTACAAGAAATTCCTTCAGCCATATGATAAATAAAAATAATGTGTTAGGGGAAAAAATGCTTGAACAGGTGACGACAGAGCTCCTGTCATGTCCCTGCATTTATCATCAGCTATGCAGGCAACCGGGCTGCATGAGGTGGGCACACATCTGTTTTACATCTGTTCTCTCTCTTCTCATTCACAGACATGGCGTCCCAACCCCAGGTGTTCTCCTCCCCCTCTGTGTCCTCCAGTGCCTACCCTCGCTCCAAGAGGCTCAAAGTGGAGAACCCTGCGTGGGATGTGCCGAACCAGCTGGGTGACAATGGTTACTACCAGCAAAGCCCCACCCAGGGCGCTGCTCCCTCCACTTCGGGCTCCACCTTCAACCCTGTGTACAACTCCAACCAGGTGCAGCCACCGACGGCGTGCTCCCGGGAGCAGACGGTGGTGCGGGCAGCGGACAGCACAGGCAGCCTCCGGGGACCCCCCTCGTCCTCCTCCTCGTCGTCCTCCTCCAGCCGACGCGTCAAGGATGCGGAGTCCTCCTCCCAGCCATGCGACCTCTACCACAAGCAGTACAGTTTGAAGCGGAAGAGCGAGGAGGTGGACAGCAGCGACAGCGTCCAGATCCTGGAGGAGCTCTCGGCGCCCGTGGTCTCAAACCGCACAGGTGGTGGAGGAGGAACCACCACGGCTCAGTCCATAGCACATTCGACATCTACCACAAAGAGCAGCAACTCCCACAGCGAGGGCGACTACCAGCTGGTCCAGCATGAGATTCTGTGCTCCATGTCAAACAGCTATGAGGTTCTCGAGTTCCTGGGGCGCGGCACCTTTGGCCAGGTGGCAAAATGCTGGAAGCGGGGCACAAATGAGATAGTGGCAATTAAAATCTTGAAGAACCACCCTTCTTATGCCCGACAAGGTCAAATTGAAGTGAGTATATCATGCGCTGACGAGAATAAAAACACCAGGCAGCATATATAAGAGAAATATGTAGGTGCTTGCAATTTAACACCATTTTTAATCAAATGTGGATGTTTTAACAATAATCCGGTGATGATGTTCTTTACATCCTTACACAAAAATTCAGCAAGAGTTTTCATTCTGCAAAAGTATACTTACAGTCGCTATAGTAACGGCATTTAGCTTTTTGCACAGCCTGAGAATAACTCAAAAGATATTATTATTATTATTATTACTACTACTACTACTACTACTATCATTACTATCATTACTATTATTATCATCATTTTTCGACACATTCACATAGATGTCTGCACTGTGGATTAAAGATATTATTAATGAAACTGTTTTAATGTGTGTGTTGGGTCTCCTGTTCTCAAATGAAAAAAACACTGTCCAAGAACATGTCAAGTGCTGCTAATAGAAAAGCTTATGGGATTTTCAAAGCTCAATTTAAAAGATATATGCTTAGTGGACATGTCGTCATTCAGCCAAAACCCTATAAAATAGAAAGAGCAAGCAATCAAAAGCCTGAGGCTCAAATGGGTTAAATATAAAATGGGTTACGGTTAGCCGATGTTTTTTTTTTTTTAACATTAATAAGTAGCTGATTATATCATCCTCTCGCTCTCTGCTGTGCTGTAGGTAAGCATCCTCAGCAGGCTGAGCACGGAGAACGCCGACGAGTTCAACTTTGTCCGCTCATACGAGTGTTTCCAGCACAAGAATCACACGTGCCTTGTGTTTGAGATGCTGGAGCAGAACCTCTACGACTTCTTGAAGCACAGCAAGTTCAGCCCTCTGCTGCTCAAGTGCATACGGCCCATTCTGCAGCAGGTCGCCACGGCGCTGATGAAGCTGAAGAGCCTGGGGCTGATTCACGCCGACCTGAAGCCTGAAAACATCATGCTGGTCGACCCTCTGCGGCAGCCTTACAGGGTGAAAGTCATTGATTTTGGGTCTGCCAGCCATGTGTCCAAAGCCGTTTGCTCCACCTACCTTCAGTCTCGCTACTACAGGTGAGTCTGTTAGCCTGGCTGCCAAATAAAGGCCAGGGCTTCCAATAATCACACCCATTGCAGCTGTAACATGTAAAGTCACTTCTGTGGTGTTGCTGATCGCTGCTGATGTTGTCGTCCTCTAAGAGCCCCGGAGATCATCCTGGGTCTTCCTTTCTGCGAAGCGATCGACATGTGGTCACTGGGATGTGTCATCGCTGAGCTGTTTTTGGGATGGCCCCTCTACCCCGGTGCCTCAGAGTACGACCAGGTGAGCTGGGAGCGGCTGCACAAAGGGGACATTTTCCCGCTGTTTAAACAGGGAATCATTCGTTTAAGCTCAATGTCAAATTCAGGCAGCATCTACAAAGCTTCTGATAGCTGTCATTTCTCTGTTTGCTCAAATAAAAGCTGGCGTTTATACACGGCAATGACTTAAACTGGTTTCAAAAGCGCAACACTTATTTCAGATCAGACTTGCATTGCTTCTGCTGGTATTACTTCAGCTTCTTTCTCTCATGTCCTCGACAGAACTAAATATGTGAATCGCAAGAAACATGTTTGCTTTTGTCTGTCTGGTAATTCAGTAGATTTTGTGTAATTCCGCAAGTCTATTTGAAATCCAGGCCCCAGTCTGGACAACTGACAAATCTTTTTGTGTGTGTGTGTTGTGTGTGTGTGTGTCAGATTCGTTACATTTCCCAGACCCAGGGGCTTCCAGCAGAGTACCTGCTGAGTGCAGGAACCAAGACCAGCCGTTTTTTCAACAGAGGCCCTGACTCAAGCTACCCACTCTGGAGGCTCAAAGTACGCAGTGCAGCATAGATCAGTCCACAGAGATGACAAAAAAAAAAAAAAGATGCTTTACCACAAGCCCGTCTACATAATGCTAAAATCGTGTGGGTATTTTCTTAGACACCTGCGGAACATGAGGCAGAGATGGGGATCAAGTCAAAGGAGGCACGGAAATACATTTTCAACTGTCTCGATGATATGATGCAGGTGAGAAAGAAACTGCTTCGAGAGCTGCGCTAATCTTGCCAGAGCTGGTCATTAAGTTCCTCCTTTCCTGGGGTGCAAGATGGAATACTGTGTGCACAGGATAATAGCCTGTGGGTGTGTCAGGCCTCTCTGCTGTATGCAGTGTGATTTTACTATTGACAGAATCTCTCTACATCCTTTGACATTGATACTGTCGGGCATTTGAGGTCATTTTAAGTGTTGCACTGTGGCAAACAGTCACGTACCGCTCCCTCCGCAGGTGAACATGTCAAACCTGGAGGGGACTGACATCTTGGCAGAGAAGGCTGACAGACGGGAGTTCATAGACCTGCTGAAGAAGATGCTAACTTTAGACGCAGATAAACGGATCACTCCCATGAAGACACTGAACCACCCTTTTGTTACCATGACGCACCTGCTGCACTTCCCTCACAGCTCGCAGTAAGTGGACGGGCACGGCACCGCGCAGACGCTCAGTTCCCCGAGGTTTCTAACAGATGATCAGTGGAGGTTGAATTTTTGTTTTGATTCTTGTAGCCGCAGGTTTTCGTTATTCCACCCGTGCTTCCGCGTGATGGGTTTTTTTCTCCTAATATTGCAGCGTGAAGTCCTGCTTCCAAAATATGGATATATGTAAACGCAGATGCAGCGCCTTCGAGAACGGGAAAAACGTGTTTGCCGGCAACGCCACCCCGAGTGCGGCCACCAACCTCACAGTCACCTTCAGTAGCCAGCTTAACCAGCACAATCAGGTGAGTTTTGGTCTGCAATCAACCAGTCCGCCTCAGGGTCTCTTACTTCATTCATTTGCGGTGCTGAACCATGTTCACGTGTAAATGTACACGACAGTGTGTGCTCCTCACAACATGCATGTTTCTTTTGTCTATGCAGGAAAGAAGCGAATGATAAGTCATAATTTTGTGTCTCTAATACTGCACCAAGCGTTGATTCAGAGGTGACATTCAGCGTGATCACTCTACAATCTATAATTGCTGGATTCCAAAATAATAAAATTGGGAAGAATGTTCAACATAATACAGAATATTTATTTGGGATCTCTGTTATTTTTGAACAGTCAACTCTTTAAGCATCTTGGGTTGATTTTTAGAACTTGTGGGCACCACTTCGCCAAGTAAAAGCGTGGAAAATAAATCACCAGCTGAATGTAAAATTAGATGTTGCCTTGGAATGTGCTGAGCAGCTTTCCCACTCACCTGCTTAGTCATTGTTTCAGGCATTAAACATGCCATTATGACTTCCAGATGGCGTCTACGGGAGGCCAATCCCTGTCCCTCAGCAGTAACGTCCCACTGCTGAACTACCAGCCCGGCCTCTACCAGCAGGCCACCATCAACATCCCCGGCCTGGCTCAGCAGGGCGTGCCCCTGCAGACCAGACCCACCCAGCTCTGCACCCAGACGGAGCCCTTCCAGCAGACTCTTATAGTTTGCCCGCCCACCATCCAGGGTGAGAAAAACAAGGCGTTGATATCGCGTTGTCATAAATGGCCGCAGCCTTTTTGATTGAACAAAATGTGAGAAAATGAAAACATTTTGATCTCTGTCTTCCAAAGCCCAAGATGATGATCCTCGAATGTACATGGTAAATGGGCTTGAGTTAATAAAGCACTTTTGTACCTTGATGGTACTTGAGGCACATTACACTACCGTGACCTCATTCCCCCATTCACATACCGAGACATTTATTCAGACACTGATGGCGGCTATTGGAGCTGCCAACCTGCTCATCAGGAGCAGTCAGTGGTTCAGTTTCTTGCTCAAGGACATTTCAGAACGATCTCTGCCAGAGCTGGTGATCGAATATGCAACCCTGCGATTGCGAGACAGCCACTCTGCCAAACTGAGCCACGCTGTCCTATTTGTGTCATCGAGGAGTAAAGAAACCAGAAAATATTCACATTTAAGAAGCTGGGATTATTTTACTCCTTAAAAATGATCAAAAACACTTTGTGCTTAATAGTTGACTACTATTTATTAATTGTTGCAGGGCTGTTGTAATATATTGCTACGTTTCTCCATTGTCCTCCCCACAGGTCTTCAAACATCCAATAAGCCCTCTGGTTACCCAGTGAGGATGGACAGCTCGGTACCTTTAGTTCAGAACCAGTCGTCTCAGCCTCTTCACATCCAGCCCAGCATGCTGGCACAGGTAGGACCCGATTTGTGTTCTCCCAGTTCCCATGCGGTCGACAGAGCCGCACACACTAAAACAACAGAATAATGCCTCATCCCTGCATTGCAGTAGGTTGAGAGTGACTGCTGGTTATCTTGCAGTGCTGATGGCTGTCTGGCAACAGGCACACAAAAAAAAAAACAAAACAACCCAAAAGAAACATGAATGACACCCGCTATGTTGTGACTTTATCTGCTTTGGGGCACATTACATATGATTAATGAGAGCAAGAGGAGACTGAAGGGAGGATGAATTGGCTGCTGTCTCTGTAGCTCCCGGTCACAGTGGTAGTGTTTTGCAGCAAAGGTAAGACGGCACACCCCATAAATTTAAATGTACTGCTCATCAAACAGCTGTTGTCATTGGTTGTAAAAGACATGATGGCCCTGATGTGCAGCTTTGTTGTCTTGCAACTGAAAAGTGGAGGAGAAGAACAGGAGGAGGAGGAGCAGGAGATTTTTAACCATTTTTTGTTGCTCAGGTGTTTTCACGATGGGTCGTGGCAAAAATGACCGGGAATCACTAGTTTAGACACATGAAGACTTACAGAATGAGATGGCCTATTAGAAAAGTAGTCTGCTGAGTCTGTGTGGATGTCTTACCACCTCAACTCCCTCCACCCTCCCTTCATACCTCCTCCCAGGCCTTCTTCAACCCCCCGTTGGCTGGTAGCCTGTACCGGCATGCATGCGTGCCAGGTTTTGGCTTGTTCCCTCCACCCGTTGGCTGTACAGGTGGAAGCCTCAGCGACAGTCTGGATCAGAATGCTTCCATGCCGGTAAATTTACCATCATCACCACTGCCGCCTAATTTAGATATTTTTCCTTCTTCCTCCAGAAGCCCTTCCTTCCTTGCTTCCTTCCTTCCTTCCTTTCTCCCTCCTGGCACGTGCAGTGCAGCAGACTGCAGCAGAGCTTGCAAAGCATGTGCAACTCACCAGTCTTGTTTTTTTTTTTTTTCCGCTTGCAGCTTCTGGCGCCTCGCTTAACCTTCCGTGTTTAAAAAAAAAGCAGGTTTTTTTTGTGCGGGAGTGTAGAATACCCCGAGCTTGTCGCCGCAGAGGTGTGGACAGTATCTGCTTCCATAATACCTTGACAGGATATTTCCACATTCCTTATTATTGTTACATAAACTGCTGTGATGTTAAAATATATACATATATATGTATAGAGAGAGAGAGAGA
The DNA here is from genome assembly GCA_901007715.1 of Dactylopterus volitans. Lineage (NCBI taxonomy): Eukaryota > Metazoa > Chordata > Actinopteri > Syngnathiformes > Dactylopteridae > Dactylopterus > Dactylopterus volitans. The sequence goes on from CAAKHG010028590.1 coordinate 26,819, forward strand.
GAGAATGTTAAAAATCTCATTTAAAATTTCTATTGGAACACCTCATAGTTTGGTTCAGATATAGTCCAAACAACAACATGGTACTGATAATATTCCTGAGATTATTATTAAGTACAAACTGCGTGGAGTCACTCATGTAGATGAAAAATAAATAATGTAATCAAACGTAGACACGTGTAACCTGAAATATACCCTGGGGTTGTTTTTTTTTGATCAGTTGTAACACAACGCAATGTTTTGATGACTGGATCCTGGTTTTACCTGTGTTTCATGCACAAGCTTGCAGGTGAGGCGCTACACATTCCTGCCGTGTTTCTTTCTTCTTCTTCTTTCTTTCTTTTTTTTTTTTGTTACTTCACTGCTCCGTCGATCAACAGGTGGCAGAATTGCACCAACAAAACCAGCAAAATGCAGACAGGACGACTGTAAAACAACGTAGGTTTCAAATCTTTTCGCAAATTCAGCTTTACAAACCTCTAGGGAAGAGTTCACCCCCTTGACTGAAGCTCAAGTTTATTCATCAGTTGTATTTTTGTGAGACTTTTAACAAGAAAGTAAAACTAATAAGCGCGAGAGCTGAGGCAGCAGGCAACCGCGTTTCTTTTGGTTGTTTTAAGATGTTTCACCTCCCCTCCAAAAGGCTTCTTCACCTCTAACCGGTCAGCGGAGAGTCCCAGGTATTTAAACTCCTGTGGGATTGTTCTAACCTGGAGAGGCTTCAAGGTCACCTTAGAGTCACTGACTGCCGCAGGCCATCATGTGGGTTGTTTAGGTCACATGAGTTAAGGTGAGAAGGTGTGTTTAGCTGTCAGTGGAGAGAGGCTTAGTGCCAGCCATCACAGTGTTGCCTTCGTGGAAAAAAAACAACAACAAAAAATGAATCGTCATCATAAAGGCTTTAAGAAATTTCCAGTAAGTTTAAGAACCCCTTTCAGAAATGGCCATGGGTACAGCTGCTGCCAGCTTTGGAAGCTTTGGGCGATGTTTGCTTAATAACCAGCTTCAGCAAGAGTCAATATCGCAGTTTGTCCTGCCTTGACACCATAAAACCTTCCTCATCCTTATCTTAAACTAACACGGCAATTTTCAATTTCAGGTTGGTTATCTCGCCTCCAGACCCTCGCGGCGAGGGAGTTTTACGGCACGCTTGCATGGCAGCGAGGGGACCTGAGTGAAATGTTAAATTTCCCCACCTGTCTTTCAGCGAGCGCGGTTTGGCCGGCTTTAACTCGGGGTATTAACTGCTTCTTCAGTCACCTCTAGCACATTTCTCTGTCAGCAGCTGCTCCTTCTGCACAGGAGCATGGCTGGAAGCGCAACGCAGGTGGTGTCAGCGGGGGTATCATCTTGATTCTGCTCCACTTGCGAGTGCGTCTGGCTGAGTGCCTTTTGGGAGCCGGCTGGAGCTCTTTGTGTCTGACAGAGACGGGAAGCCGTTGGTGTGCCTTCAGATTGCATGTGCTTCCCTTTCAGTACGATGCTTTTATTGATTATTAATGACTTCTGTTCCACTCTGGTCAATCCGAGCACGACTTGCGCTGCACCTGTTGTTCAGTTCTTAGTGACACCGCTGTAAGTTATGGTATTTGAAGAAGCGATGCCCACTATGAGAATTTTTGTGTGTGTGTGTGTTTGCGTCTGTGTGTACGTACGCATGTGCATACAGCAGGGCTGGCCAGCAGGTGCACAGCAGATTCTCATACCGTCCACATGGCAGCAGATGCCAGGCATGGCCATCCATAACCCCGGGCAGGCTGTGGTGCCGGACACGCCCATGGGAGCCCCCATGTCCGACGGCCAGCAAGCGTCAGCCTGGAGGTGAGGCCGCGTGCTGTCGTGCTGCATGTTAATGCTCGGGGTCGTTCTAATAACAAGATCCGATATATGCCTCCGTGAAGCGCCGGCCATGGACGGAGATGAGGTTTACGGTTTATCTCTCCAGGTGGAGCTTTGGTGGTCAGGGGTCAAAGACCGAGCGTAGTGCGACATTGCATCTGTCTCAGAACGCCAGGGAGGAACTTTTTCACACTCGACAAAAAACATCCACTTAGACTGAAGGGGTTAACTGAGTCGAGGGGTCACGGTCACCGCAACAGCATGTTTTCTGGAAAATTCAGATGCTAATAACAACAAACCCTCAGGCAAATGGCTGACTGACAGGTAAATGTCTAATTGGATGAAATAATGACGCGATGACGATCTTCACAATACCAAGTCCTCACCGCACATACCGTTGACAGAAGTGGATGCAAAGTGCAGCTCGACCGGTTGGCAGAAGCATGCAACTGTGGTGCAGCAATTCTGGTGTCACTCGATGTGGTAAAATCCTGAGGAACATCAAATTAGTTTTGATGGTTATGCTGATGACATGCAGCTGAGCCTGATGGTCATAATGCCCCCCGAACTCCAGCCGTTCAAAGGCGTTTAAGCATTAACTTCTTCAAACTAAATGAAGATAAAACTGAAATACCTCGTCAGAGGCATTACTTTGAAACATTTCCAGCAGTTCCTTTTCCTGAGCAGCTGAAACGCCCATCCAAGCTTTTATTTCAAGTAGATCATTGCTGTTATTGCAACACTCTGTTCACGGCTCCCTCAGAACTGTGTTGCTTGACGTTTAGCCAAAACCAGTAAAAGAACATTTTGCGGTGTAAACTGCACTCCGTTGGCTTTAAGTATCTTTTATGGTTCTTGAATTATTTTTTTATTTTTATTTTTTAAAGCTCGTCCTGGTTTAGGGCCAACAAATTGTTGTGCAATTGCTCGTGAGCGCTGAGGTCTCGTACTGCTTGGTTTTTTTTAAATTAACGTAGTTATTTATACTCAGAAGAAAATCCCTGAAACAATAGAATACTAAGAACCATAATAGGTGCAGGCGCCCTGAACATTTTTAAAGCAGTTGAAAACCTGTTTATTTAATGTGGCATTTAATGACTTTAAGTTTCTAATAATTGCCTCATTATGTATTTTTAATTGATGGGTATAATTTATGCTCATTGGCTAATTTCGTTGTCTAGTTATTGTCCCTCGTTTTAATTGTGATGCATTTTTCTTTTGAAAAGTATTTAAAGCAACATTTCTTATGAAAAACAATTGATAAAATCTATGACAATTATAGAAATGGGCTTTGTATGTAGGTTAAACAAGTAAAACTGTTCCCTTTTTTTCTGTTTTTTTTTTCCCCCCCATAGGGGTCGTCATGGCAGCCAGTATGATGGCGGCCAGCAGGACTCTGTTGTGGGCCGTCACGCTGCCTCCCAAAGCAACAACTCAGGGGCCACAAGCTCAAGATCCCAGCAGGCCAAGAGGTCAAAGGCCCGACACGCTGAGAGCAGAGACAGGTACCCTGCCACACTTCCACCTCATCCGCATGATGGGGAGGTGGTTACCCAGAATTCATAGGGTAGCTTTGTTCGATCCCTGGCTTCTTCTGTTTTTAGAGGCAAAAAGGCTGCAACAGTTGATCGAGCTAAAAGGTCGAAAAATAGTGAGAAAAATTTCCCACGAAAAACCAGCAACTGATGGATCCAGAGTAGCACCATCTGTGCTGCTGAAATTAGAGTTCTAATTCTGGGGGGGGTCGACATGATCCCTCATTATCATGAACATGAGCACTGTCGTTTATGTGGGAGTCGGAACACACGCCTGTTAATACTCGGTAGAGAAAATTATGTATCAGTCCGCAGCTCGGTAAAGTCCCCACCAAATGCTGTACTTAAACCAGGTTGAGTAACGTTTGCCTGTAACAACAGGTTTCCAGGTGTTTAAAAGTGGGACTTTTATAACAGTAAGGCATATTATTTATTGTTTTCCCCATCTCCAGGCCTGTGTCATTAGCACATTCTGCCTCCACCGTTGTCCACACACTCGCTGGCAATCAGTCTCAGCCAATCGTCATCTCTGACACGCCGAGTCCTGCCGTCAGCATCATCACCATCCACAGCGACTCGGAAGACGAGGATGACAGGAAGTTCCCTGCCGCCTGGTGAGCTCACTTCCTGTCCAAAATGTCATTTTCACTTGAATTGAGGGAAACTCGAGTCACTGAATCCTTTTGTCTCCTTCTCGATGCAGCTCTGGAACGAGCCAGAGGACCAACGTGATCAGCTGCGTGACGGTGCACGACTCCCACGACTCGGACTCCTCCACCAGCAGCCCCCTCAGCCCCAAGACCACCACCCAGCCCACCAAGTCTCTGGCCATCATCATGCCCTCTGTGAAGAGCCAGCCTGGGGACAGCACAACCCACAAAGCTCCAGCAGCTCCAGGTGCTCCAGAGTTCATTGATTCCATTTCAGACGTATAGATCCGGTTGCACAAGTGACCTCAGCGGATCCATTTCTTGTTAGAACAACACAAGATTGCACTTATTTGCTGTCTATAAAGAGGTGCATTTATAGTCTGATTAAGTGGGTAACTCCAGCGAGAGCACTCCTCTCACTTCTGACTTTCCTCTATGTGATTTTTGCCCCGGTAGATCACGCGACGAGTGGCTCCGCAAAGTCCAAGAAGGGCTCATCTCAGCAGTCCAGCCGGCCAGGAGACTCCAACTCGGAGCGCCATCAGAGGGCCGCGTCCAGCAGATCTCAGCCTCTCAACCTGAGTCAGGTAACAAGCTCCCAAATGCAGCAAGAACCTGATGACAGAAAGCAGGTTTGACAAAAGCTCCGCCTGCCCGTGAAGCCCACCGCAAAGCTGCGCCGATTTCAGCGGCTGAAATGTATGATTTTTTTTTTTTTGTATCCGTCTTATTTTTAATTCACGTGGCAACAAAAGTGATACAAAGTCGTAAAAACAAATAACTTGTGAGCAAAGTCTTGTCTCATTGAAGTTTAAAAAGGGGGTGGGGGGTTAAGTGGGGAAAAAAAAACCCATCTTGTTACAACACATGAAACTGAATAATAAGAATAATATGAGCTATTGGGGAGGGAAGGAGCAGAACACGAGTTCATGTATCTAGACTTTTCCACTCGGTGGTTAATTTCACAAATATCTTTTCAAACTTATTTTCCACATAAACAGTATATATAATTATACCTCCTACCGCGAGTGTCTTGGTCCTCACATAGAGCACCATGCGTAAGATTTATCATCCACCACCAAAAATGAGCGCTCCTTTTCTGTTTTTCTTCATAAACAGAATAGTGTCTGTGGTAAATAGAATAAAGACTGGTTATATACATAAATGGGTTATTTATCACAAGTTATCATTCCAGGTCCAGCAGTCTGTGATGTCGTCATCCCACGACCAAACAGGAAGCTCCCTGAGGCGGCAGCCCACCTACCCGCCTCCCGTCTCCTCCCACTCGTCCTACCGGCTCCACGAGAACACGCTCTTCTGCTCCACCCCCAACCTTTACGCCTACCCGGCGTCCGCCGCCCTGGCGTCCGTGTCCCAAGCCGTGGACCAGATGCAGGGCAGCTCGTCCCGCCACAGCAGGTCGAGCGGCGCGTACCCTTCCCTCTCGCTTCAGAAGAACAGCGGCTTAGCGCTGGCCGGGTCCGCTCCGGGACAGTACACCAACCACCACCACCACCACCCGCACCCCCACCCTCAACCCCCCCACCAGCAGCAGCAGCAGCAGCAGCTGGGAGGGCAGCCTTTCAGCCGCTCGAGTGCCCCCTACCAG
>CAAKHG010028595.1:3286-18888 GCA_901007715.1 Dactylopterus volitans
GGGTGCCCCCCCCCCCCCCCCCCCCCGAACCCCCGGCCCCCCCCCCCCCCCCTACCCCCCACCTCCACATTGGATTCTTCATCGCATAAAAAGTTTGTCCTCTTTATTTTTCCTACATCTGCTTATGATGTTTTATGAGTCTTATTATGGACTATTAAGTGTAACCGACCGCATAAAAACATGTCAGATGTATCCTGAAAGACTGGAATGCCCCGGAAAAACAGGAAGTCATTTCGGGACTTGACGGGCAACACAATGGTGGGCGGATTCCAGGAAGCCCCCCACCCGCCGTGGAAAGGCAGAGTGGTAGCACACAGTCTGACGGTTTGTCGGCGGCGGAGTTCGGGTCGAGGCCTTGCTCAAGGGCATCCCGGCCGGCCGTGACGGAGGGGCGAGCAAGTGCTTGCCTCTTCGCCCAGATTTATCATGCCAGCCGGGAGCTTGAACCGACGACCTTCACGAGCCCTTTAGGCCACTGAGCGGGAGAGTGGTGCAGAATTGTGAAATATTGGGGGCATAATTATGTGGTTGCCGTAACAGATGTCCTTTTCTTCTGCTGTGCATGTCTGGGCGGCCTTCCAAAAAAAAAAAAAACCCCGTCATTATTCATGTGCTGAAAATGGCTGTTTTGGTGATATTTGCCAATTTGATGAAATCAAGTGCATTTCAGGGTGGTTTTGTTTTTTTTTAATGATCCCAAGGTGGGGAATTATGTTTTGTAGTCCTTTTTTCCCGTTTGGTAGAATCACGCTTTCTCACACTAACTCACCTCCCCAGACTTATTTGAAATGTAAGCGGTGGATGTACTGTAAGTGCGTTTGGATTGACTGCGCCCACTCCGCTCCGAGGTTCTAAATGTTTCTATTTTTATGTATCAGCAGCGGAATTCCATCAGTCTCTCTCTCACACAGTCGGTCGGTTGTGCATCACTGGGCCGCTATTGTGCTCATAATGCCACGACGCTTGATTTCCAGATACAGGAAGCTCTGTTGCTCTCTGGAAACGCGGAGGAGGTTTGCCGAAATAACGCGTGCATTTTAAGAAACTTGACGGCGGCACGCTGGCGATTTTTTTTTTTTTTTGTTTGTTATTTTTAGTTAACAACAAATGAAATAATTGAAAGGCCTTGAAAATAAACAGCAAGAGAAGGAGCCCCGCGAACAAGGGGCGAACGCTCGCAACCGTTTGTCAGGGCAATTTGGAAGTCATTCATATTCTCAGCGTGCTGAATCCCTCGCAGGGCCGCGAGGATCCCAGCATACATTTTTACAGAAGGCAGGCAGACGCCCCCGGCAGGTCACCTGTCCATCATAGATGCCATCTCGGGGCAGACAGACAATAACATTCGTGCCCTGAGGCGGTTTACTTTCTCGGTCCGCGGTGAGGAAAGCTGCACAGGAAAACATGACAGTAAAATTTCACAAAGAGGAGGCTAATTAAAAATAACTAAAGAGACTGTTTGCCTGCGAGCATCCCGCAAAAGTTCACTGCAGCAGTTTTTTTTTTCTTTTTTTTTTTCCCCGAGTCATTATTAGTGTTTGAACCCAAAAAAAAAAAAAAAAAAAACCTACACGGACGCAAATGAAATGTGAAGCTTTTGAACCGTATTAAACATGAAATTCCGCTGCTCGCGCAATTGATCATCTTCCATCTGCTTTAACTAGCGGAGGAAATTTATCCCGAGTGCGCATTGCAGTTTGTGTGCCGATGAGGAAATGAAATAAAGAAATATCAAATAACGTCGTCTCCCAGCCCCTTGCCTGAGCGTGACGCCGTTCCCAACACCTAACTTTGGAATGAAGGCACAAAAAGCACAAACTTAAGCTCATGCATGTTTATACCCTTTTATTGACTTCCTCTTTAAAGGCTTCCCACGGGTCTCTAAAGCTGGAGTGTAGATACTGAATGCAGGCATATTTGCAAGTGAAGGTGGGGGATAAAAGCATTGAAACTCATGTCCTCATAAAGAGGGATCAGCAGTCTGAACGAGCGCTGCATACCGATGCAGGAGATGCCAGTGCTCAGCGCCAGAAAGCATGCTTCTGGGGGGAAGAAGAAAAAAAAAAAAAGAGCCTTAAAGCCACTAAGCTGAAAGCAAGAAGGGGTAAGGAAGAGAAGATGTGAGGCAGGAACGCACGCTAACTGTAAAAAAAAAAAGAAAAAAAAAGAAGAAGAAGTAAAGTGACATGCCATGTTGTGCCGGGTGTATCTGCTATTTCCTCCAAGACTGGGAAGTGCAATATACAACGTTATGTACTCGAAACATGCACAGATTTTTGCCACCGTTCTAAAGCTTTTTTTTTTTTTCCAGTTTGTTTGTTGTTGTTTTGTTTTTTTTTCTTGCCTCACAAATTCATGTGAGAAAACAAAGCTTTCGGATTTGCGGTGACACTAAATCAAAGTTTCAGAGGATTGGCGCAATTAGCAAACATAGCGCTCCGTTCAAAGAGACTACATTACTTTGGGAGCTGTTTTATGGAAAGTGTTACACCACCTGCTGATTGCTCCATGGGCATGACACTCGGAGGGTGTGCGCGAGCCTGAACATGTTTGGAGCTGTTTACTCTAACCCTGAAGTGTTGTTGTTTCCTTGTGGTGCATTTTGGCAGGCTTAAACTGTGCCTCACAGCTTCAGGTGCGCGAGCGAAATAATTACCGGGACAAAAAAGGTGCGGTAATCTTACAGCGTGATGCCGCGCGCGTGTATTCCCCTCCACCCCAGGAGATGGTTGCTTCTTAAATCGGCCCGAATTTATGAATTCATCAAAGTTCATAAAAATTCAAAAGGTAGAATGTGAAACAAATCATTGCGGGCATATGCAAAGGCTCCTGTTGCCTCCTATATAGTCATTTTTTCCCCCCCCTCAAATTTATTTCATTTTATTGCCTACTTTTACCGGCGTAGCGCACAATTAAAAGTAATTGCGGCAGAGTTAGCTGGCAGCTAATTTGCATCTGTTGTCCCCGGGCAGCTGAAAGAAAAGAGAAAGGAAACAAACACACAGAGCAGCAAGGAGCCCCCAGTACCTACAACAGCACAATACAGCCAATAAATGTAAACATTACACTGCATAAAACAACATAATACATAAAAGTCAACTGAGTGCTTAGTGGCACCCCTGTGGTAGAATTCACAGCTTGCAAATGGAGCTAAAAAGTCTCTTTCGATTCCTATATCTGAGACGGTCTCTCATTCTTCTCGCTCGGGGCCTCGGGTCCTGCAATATTCTCGGACGCCGCGCGCCAACGCCCCCTTTCTGATAGGATCTAACCACATGCTGTTTTAGTCTGGCGACTGCGAGGGGCCATTCCAAAGCCCCTCAGCCTGTGCCGTCTGCGGCGCATTTTCAGGTCTGCCCAAGCCGATGTGGTGTTTGCCTCCAGAAATTGCAGGTAATTATTAAGAGCTGGGTGAGATGACGTCGATACGCGGTGAGGAGGTCTTGCGGCAGGGAGGCAGGTCGGGTTGGTGGACGGATCGATAAGTCGGGTCAAGACAGCACACTTGATTATTTGAACCCAAACCATTAACTTTCCCAACAAAGTGAGTGTGGGGGAGGGGGCCCCGAAACCTAACTAGAGCTTAGCTACAGCATCTACACCATCATAATGCATCATTATTTTTTATACACTGATTTATTAGAGGAGTAGGGGTCGTAAAGGGCACGCAATTATGTGTCCTATCAGAGGCTCAGAACAAATGACTTGTTTGGGGTGAGTTGGGTCACTGCGGTTGGAGGATCTGCTGCCCTGCCATACGAGTCGGCTCTTAAACGGGCTCTGCAGCGGCGGCGCTAAAAAGTGCAAATTAAATTAAACAGCACATGACAGATGTTGCCCATAAAAGGAGGCTGGACGGTTCAGCGGAACTGAAGATGGGAATCCAGTTGAATTTATGCACAACAAGGGGCATTCTCAAGAAAAAAAATCCCCAAAAATTCACCCGTTAACAGGACCAGGATTTGCCGAGCTGCCGTGCCGCTGTGCATTTTAACGCCTGAGACACTGAATCACGGCCTCGGCGATTCATCGTGACGTAGGTGGACCAACACCAGCCCAGGACTTTTGAGTCTGCATTTGTTACACCGCAGCTCGGCGGTTTTTCATTCAGGCAAAAATGATTTAAATAAATGCGCGGAAACGTCAATTATTTTGAGGCTGACTGATCAGGGGATGACTGGCTTATAGGAAACGGCGAAGAGACGAGTCCTGGCTTCCCCTCAGTCGGATGTGTGCCGTCTGCTAGGGAAGATGTCCTTTTTTTTTTTTTTTCTTTTTGAATTGTGCTGCTGAAGTAAAGTCTGTACGGACCCTACAATAAGCTCTTCAAATGGTCAGTCTGGACAGGCCCTGCCTTTTGTGGGCTCAGACATGATTACACATCACGTATCCTCCAGTCGCAGCAGAGTGTGAGGACATCCGCATGTAGCAGGTGACCTTAATGACCGGAGCTGCAGCATCCCCCAGATAATGACCACTCTGAACCCCAGGAGCAGGCTTCATCACCCCATAAATACAGAGACCATATGGACTGGCAGTGGAAAGCTGCCGACAGTCACTTTTCAAATGGACGTATACTTGCAGGAGGCTTTTGTGCTGCGGGGAAAAAAAAGGACTCGCGGGCTCACGAAGGCTGTGTTTTGTGCAGGCTATAGTTCAGTAACGCGGGCCAAATGGCACATGTCTTTGAAAGTGTAATGCAATTTTTCAATGGGAGCTTCCGCCTGAAGAAAAACTGTATGTTCAGGAATAGCCGACTGCCTTTGAGGTTCTGGAGAAATTGCCGCGCCGAGGGCAAACTCGGGGGTCATCATGTAACGGATAATGGTGGATTTCTATTTTCTGACTCAGCAGGCTTTTTTACTCAAATTGTTACAGTTAAAGATACCGATTGATGTCTGCCGACGGCACGCCGCGGCGCCGCACGCCTCACGCCGCCGAGATCTTGGAAACCCGACTTAAGATGTCGCTTTGATCACCTTAAACTGCTCAGGAGATTCGGGGCCTGGAGGTGATTAAAAATTTAGGCAGTCCTTCTTTCTAAGGGTCATCACGGTGCATGCGAGCCTGCCTGTGTCCGTAGTTTCAGCCCTGATGAGTGTTTGTGGCAGCCTGACGGAGAGGTGGGTGGTGGTCAACCGCCACCCAGGAGCCCGGCACGGATATGACTCACTCAGGGATCTATGGCAACCTGCCTGCTCCACATGATTATGAAATCTTGAAAAAAAAAACATACACATGAATGTTTTTTTTTTACTTGTGTTTTGGTATTTTATTACTACCCACATCACAACTGCAGTACTTGACTCTAATGCCAGAAAATACCTAAATAATGATACTATCCCCATAATACACCGATCAGCCATAACATTATGACCGCTGCATTTTTACCATAGAATAAAACGCAATAGCCCTGCTAGGAATTCTCCCTTCAGGAGGAGTTTAGAATTTTTGCTGAATCTGTTTGAGAGAGGCCTTGACATATTTTAATAATTGTTATGGAACTGTAATCCGTGATGCTAGTTCAACTGCACTGGGTTAAAGGTGCGCCTTTAACTTCTGCAACCCTAATGCATATGAGTGGGACGACCAGAAGTTTAGGGACACCTCTCAATGTAACTCGGTAGAGTTCAACATCATCACAAATTACAGCCGCGATAAAATCATTAAAATATGTCGGCACCTCACTCGGAACAGATTCAGTGAAAATTTAACATAAAAGTCCTCCTGAAGGGAGAATTCATTTCAGGGCTGTTGCATTTTAAGCCAAAGGTAAGCATGGAGTGGTCATTGTGTTATGGCTGATCAGTGTATGTCGATGAAACTAACATATGTTCTCTAATATATAAGTGTGTAATTGTAATGAAAGCATTAACATTAAACCGCACTATAAACCAAACAACAACAAAAAAAAAGCTTTAAACGAGCAAAGTGTAATATTTTTGATGAATATCCCCATAAAGCTGCACCTGATCAGGGTGAATGCATCTGAGGTAGAGAGAAGAGAAGAGAGTGTTTCTTGTGTGTGCGTGCGTGTGTGTGTGTGTGTGTGTGTGCTTGTGTATCTGCACTGACACCTGCCTCTGTCTGGTTATGTGTGTGGGCTTAAGTGTGTGTGTGAGCAACCAGGATAACACACAGCGACTGAAGTCAACCTCACATTATCGCTGCAACCTTGGACTCATCTACACATGATGCAAACTGGATGCGACGGTGCTGCAGTCAAACTCCCTGATTAGGCCTTATTTACATGCAGTCTGTACCTGGATATTGTTATGATAAGCTCCTTTTTTTCTTTTTTTTTTTGGCAGTGTGCTTTGCAGGACCTGAATATGAAAATGAGGCAGGCAGAGAGCTGGCTGATGGCCAGCAAGCTTTGGTCGTCTCAGGTCAAGGAAGCTGCTGTGGAACTGTTTCCGTTGGCGATCTTTTGCTGAGGAAAAGCGGCCATTTGTAGCCTTTTTGCGGGGCTTCAGACAGCAGGAAGAGGAATTATGTGACATTATTGGGTTGATTTATTTCAAAGGTGTGTCAAATCGCAGTACATTCTGCTTTCCTCATGAAAGGCACATCTAGATGATAATACATGGTGTGAGTGCACGAAGGTGCAGGAATATACTCTATTTTACTCTCTCTCTGTCTGTCTCGCTCTCTTTCTCTCTCTGTCTCTCTCTCTCTCTCATATATATATATATATATATATATATATATATATATATATATATATATATATATATATATATATATATATATATATGAGATATATGCTTCTAAACTGCAACAATATGTTTCAGCAGTGGGGTTCATCAGATGGAAAAAAAAAAAAGTAATCATGTGCCCAGTGCAAGTATGACTGATGATACTTGTAAATGTGTCTGACTTAAATCCTGTCTTGGTGCTCTACTTTTTCTTGGTTTCAAAACACAATCAGTGAAACACAATCAGGATATTTTAAGATTTTCTCTCTCAAATGCTGCACTGGGCTGATCTTTTGCCAATCGCAACGCAGGAGCAGTAATAGGAAATATGCCTTTTTTTTTTCTTTTTTTTTTTAAGATATTCTTAGCTCTACAAAAGCTTTGTCAGATTTATCCCAGATTGACAGGCTCCAGTGAGGATTTTCAGACTGAGTAGTGTAACACTGAAACTATAACCCGCTGTCACGTCTTCACGACGAGACAGGAGTTAACAGAGGAAATGCGGTAAGAGTTGACACACATTTGATCAGTTCCTTGGCGGCGGATTGGATGGAAGTTAAACATTCAACCCCAGTTCAACACAGCCAGATAACCGGAGTGAATTTGTGTCCCGTTCCGGTTTTTCTAAAATCAGTCCACGACATAACGTCTACAGCCGATAAGAATTTCCTCTCAGAAAAATACCTGTAAAGATTTTTATTTTTTTTTTCCACTTCAGCCAGTTTGACCTTGCAGGTTAGATTTAATCCCGCTAACAAACAAACAAACAAACAAATGCAGAAAGGGAAGACGTCCCAGAGTGTCACCGAAATCATTGCACTCATAACCAGATTGCGATAATTCCGACGATAATTTTACAGGCTATGCCTTTGGTCAAATTTATTTGAGGTATTGAATGGATTAAAAAGTTCAAACTAGAAAAGAGTGTCATAACCACAAAAGTCGGTCTTTAAAAACTGTACAAACTTCTTTTTTTTTTTTTTCTTCCAAGTTTCGGTTCTCATTAACGGCTTAACAGCACTTGGATTAATTTCCCAGAGTGCCAACATGCAACATGGCAGCTTCATTGTGTCGACCTCATCCTGCTGCGCATGGATCCCGCCTGCTGCCCGGATGTGATGCGACCTTTTGTTCTGGAAACATCACACTCTTGGCATGAAAAGTAAACTAAATTTGACTCATCATCTTCCGGCAGTAAGAGGTACGTTTAGTGGCCTCCAGATTTTGGCCCTTGCAAATTATCAAAAGCCCACAAACACTTTGCCTTAAGAGGAAAATAAGTTAATCTATTATGGCTATGAATGAGCGGAAACCATGGAAACAGCACTTGGAGTACGCTGTCGTGAAGTCAAAGAGCAGCACTCTTAGAATCGTTTCCAATAATTGGCTTAATACTTCAACATTATAACACATTCCTCTGAAGAACACAGAACCGTGTCAGCCACAAGTGCATTTCTGCTGGAACTAACCCACTATATTTGACTTTAATTATTCCCTGTGTCATTATTTTGAGTTGTGATTTTTTTTTTTTTTTCCCACCTTCATGTTGTGCCGAGCCAATCAATATTTTAATGAATACAGTATTCCGTTTATTTGATGTATGCGGAGATCTGAGTATTTCAGTTATTGAAGATATTCACTAAGGACTGGTAGTTAATTTGCATCAAAATGAAATATCTGGATACACAGTTGAAAGTACGCGGCTGATTACACACCGACACACACACACACACACGCGCACACACAAAAAAGTTTGTAGCTGTAGCGAATCCTCAAAGGTCATTCCCACCAAAAGGGGGCCAACGGGGGGGAATATCCAGCTGTGCTTTTTCTCATCACGTTTTACATGAATCGTTACAACGATCAAAGCGATGGCTGCGAGTAAGGTAATCGATTACTACACCCAATGTACCTGGTGCCCTGAGGTGCGGCGGATCTCTATCAGAAATCCTCCCGGACGACAGGCGCCGTTGAGGCTATGAGCAGACTTCCCAACCAGATTTGTTTCGCCACGACGTGGATGGCAAATGAGCGAGTTTAGAATAAATCCGGCGAAATTTTGCCGGCTTGCTTGAACTCCGGATTGCACCTCTGCATTCAATTTGGTGGCGTTTTTTTTTTTTTTTTGATAATAGGCTTACCTGGCGGGGGGGAGCTGCTCCTCGTCTCCTCCAGGTAGGTTTAAGGAATCGGAAAATCCTTCGCGGTGGCGGGGGGTAGGCGGGGGGCGGTCTCCAGGTGGCAGAAGGAGAGAGAAGGCAAGGAAGCACAAGTTATCATAGTGAGAAACACCTTATGTATAGCGAGCAGGCCAAATGGTGGTTGATAATGCTTCTCTCTCTCTCCCCGATCTCCTCCTCATGTCTTACAGTAGCTTAAAGGAGCAGCAGCTACCTGCTGAGAAATCCATGGCGACGTTGAAGGCGATGTCAGTTACTCGGGTCCTGCATTTGTATGCGCCGCGGCGTTCAGTAAAAGGCTTTCCGTTTAGGATGCGCCTGCGTTACCTCCCCCCCTGCGCCTCGACTCCTTCAGGTGCGCTTAAGGGAATCAGGGAAAAAATCCCTGGTGGTGGCGGAGAGAGGGAATGATTTCCGGGTCGCGGAGGGGAGGCGAGGGGGCGCCCTGTGTCAGGCAGGCAGGGGAGGAGATGGATGTGTCACGCAAACACGGCTGCCGGACGTTGGCGGAGCCCGGCGGTTCGAGCGGCGGTTGCGGAGGAAGTTTTTTTTCCGTATTGAGTTCAGGCGGGTGTTTTTTTTTTTGTTGTTGTTTTTTTTATTTCTTTTTTACAAAAGCCAGATTTGATCTTTTGTGTCCGTGCCCAAACCCCAATCAGGGCCTCAAACCGACCGGTGCTGACAAAACATAAAACACGGCTGGTTTTTCCACAGCGATTCGAACCCGGGGCGCGGCAGATCGCGCTCTTTACGGCGGCACTTAAAGCATGATCTCTAAATTAATGTCACGCTGAGAGAAGTCAGCGGCGCGCCGTCTGCGAGCATAATGGGACAACAGATTCATCAGCAGGCGTCTCCGAACTTAGGCCGTGGCAGACGCACTTTCTGTTTCCCAATCAAACTGGTGAAACAGGCGGCGATTGCTAAACGTTGGCGCGCGCCGCGTCCGGCGCCGCGGCGCTCGGCGCCAGCGTGCGCCCTCCCTCGCCGGCTGTTTGTAAAATCACTTACCATGTTTTGCATCGCCAATAAAAAGCCACAAAAAAAAAGAGAAAGAAAAAAGTCTCATGAAAGGATCAGTTACAATGTTAATTCATTGGAGCTCCCGCAGAGAGAGAGGCAAGCTGTGGTAAATTACCCATCACCTTCTTTTTTTTTTTTCTCCCCCACATTAAAACCCCAGAAAGCCTTTTTTTTTTCTCTCGCCGTATTTTATGTTATTTGGCGCAAACTGAGAGCAACATCATTTTTTTGGATAAACTAATACGGGGTCACTAATTGATCGCGGAGGCCCTAATGCGTTACAAGGCGCGCGGTGGGTGCGATATTTCCCGCTCCACTCTAAACGGGGGCTCAGAAACAATCCTTCAATTACTTCCCTGATACTTGCTGACGGGTTACTTCATGTGTTTGATTACTTGGTTAGAAAATGAAAGCGGGCTAATGAAAAGAGAGACCGCGTTGAAATAATGCATAACTAATCTTCAGCGCCAGAGAGGCAGCATCGCGGCTGCTAATGAATTCCATTTTTGGCGTTGCGTTTGTTCCCTAAACAAACTCGCATCGCTTTTCCTTTTCCTTTCCTTTCCTCCCCTCTCTTGTATTAGCCTTTCATTTACGCTCGCTCTCTCTGCGCTTGCAACAATCGCCGCCCCGCAAGAGCCGCCGAGTTCACTGTTTCCACCGCCCTCGGCTCGCACGCGCCCACTGTCACAACATATAGACGCGCGAGTGGCAGCATGTTTTGTACTGTATAAGGAAGCGCCTCTGTGTTTATTCAATAGACGCGCGTTGATAATGTCAGTGTGGACCCAGCTCAGAAAAGATAAATGTCGCCCAATTAAAAAGTGGCTCTCCTCAGAGCACGTTAAGGGGGGAACTTCTTCAAACCTCTGCTTTATTTCCTCCCGTGTTTGGAGTCAGATTGGATCGATGGGAGCAAAATTGATTTCAACTGTTCAAAACTGAGCAAAACTGGCCCACATCCACGCGAAAGCTCTTGTGATTGTGCCTCTTTTACCGGTGGCAGGGTCGCATTTTCGATATATATATAAAACAATCTGGGAGCATTATGGGAAGGACATGTTTTAGTTTACATCCCTCGTCTTCCAGTCTATTTTTGAACATCATTTCAGCACAAGTGATATGATACCTTTTATTACCTGTGTGAAACTAATGTCCCTGACAGACTGCTATTCTAAGCGTCTGGCAACATTATAGAATGGAGGCAGTTCAACGCGATAGCTTACAATTAGCAGTTAGCCTACTTCCACTCTGTCTGCGGCAGGTCTCTCTCCCGCTCTTGAACAGCATCTTTCTTCCGGTGAGGGTGTTTTGGTGGAGGGTTTCTCCTCCTGTTTGACAGCCGGTGATCAAAACAAGGATCTAAATGTCACGCTGTGATGACAGGGGCGCTTTCATCCTCGCGTAGCTAGCATTAGCGCAGCCTCAGCATGTCCCTGTCGAGGAGAGCACCGCGCAGTTTGGCCGCCGCGTTCGGAAATGTGTGAACACGAGCCCTGTTTTATGTTTTTCATCGATTAGACAACACAAAAGTGCGCTGCGCTTCACATTCTGTTCACACATTCTCCATCAACGTCGGCGGGCCATTCAGGTCTGAGCCTGCAGTGACTAAATCGAGCTTTTAAAGTGAACGGGCTTCCACGGAGGACAGTTGCCCCTTGCGTGCAGTGGTCTCCCTCAATATTTAAAAGCCCAAAATTGTCTTTGGTGATCTGAATCATTTCAACCCGAGCACATGAGAAAATAGAGCCCAGGTTGAGAAAAAATACCGCAGCTCCCCTTTAAAAGGAAGGCAGGGCCGTATTTAAATGACTTATATCTCCTTGCACTCACTTACGCTGTAAGCGGAGTGGACCTCTTCATCGTGAGAAGCTCAAATTCCCCCC
Organism: Dactylopterus volitans; assembly: GCA_901007715.1. Classification (NCBI taxonomy): domain Eukaryota; kingdom Metazoa; phylum Chordata; class Actinopteri; order Syngnathiformes; family Dactylopteridae; genus Dactylopterus; species Dactylopterus volitans. The sequence goes on from CAAKHG010028595.1 coordinate 15,074, forward strand.
TCATCTTACATTACGATCAAATCAAGCGAGTATTTCCTTCACTATATCCTGAAGGATACAGGCAGAAAGGATTTATTCTCGCAGTCTCTTCACAAGTGATCACGTTACACCTTCCCTTCAATCTCTCCTCCATCAGAATCTTAAAAGCTCAGCTGATTTTTTTTTTTTTAATGCATTTACAGTAATGCGCTCTCAAGTGACTATAGCTCAGTTTTTTTTTCCCCCTCATTCATCTATCCTGTGAAGAGGATTCTGTCACTTGAGTAAAGAAAACTCACTTGAGCGTTGGTTCTCAGGCGAGAGTGGGGCCACTGACAGATATGTGAGCGCTGGATTCTATTTCTCTGCGCAGTTTTGGATGTTTAACTAAAAAAAAAAAAAAAAAACTAAAAAAAAAAACTCAAGGCCCTGATGACCAAAGCGTTTGGTGAAGTTTTCAGTACCGGATTCTGATTTTACGCTGTAATCAACGGGAGGAAATTTTATTTATCATTATTGATTTATTTTGGGGGACAATCAAGTGGGGGGAAAAAAACCTGAAGATGGAGCAAGGAGGAAAACAGGCTCTGTTAGACGCTGCCGCAAACAGAAGCCAGAGATTGTGATCGCGGGTCGTAATAGCCCAACTTAGTTGCTCAAGTATTGTTCATTCTAGAGTGCTTCAGTGCTTTTCACTCCATTTCAAAAGCACAGATGCAGCCTTATGGGCTCGTTTCGGCGCCGCAGTTATGTAATTGGTCTGCATTCGCGGGAGATTGCCGGGTTTCCTGCTGATCGTGGCTTGCACTCAAGCTTAAATCCAGAAATAACGAAGAGGTCCACCGTGTTAACGTCTCATAACACGCAATTTGAAATAACTGTAAGGATGCTACCAGTAATGGTCAAATGGTATATTTCATGCAGCACCAAAATACGTTCATGCTAGTCCCCCAAGATAATCCGGTTGCACGATTTCTTATTCCATCTTACTGTAAGCTAATGAAAGTTGATGTGTTTTTTTTGTCATAGAATTATACACAAGTCTTACCCATCAACTTAAAGCTGCACAGGAATGCTGAGATAAATATGACAAAAAAGAAAAAAAAAACAAAAACACCTTACGTCAGTCTCTCCAGAGCAGGTCAGAGGTTCCACCATACACTGGGTTTTGATTGAATGCGTTTGAGAGAGTTGTTTACATACTTAATGATAGTTATTGGAACTGTCATTTGTGATGTTGTCGACCTGTACTGCGTCATACTGAGAGGTGTCCCGAATATTTTGTCACCCGGATGCAAATGAGTCGGATGACCAAATTAGGGCCACCTCTCAGTGTAACCCAGTGCAGCTCAACAGCATCGCAAATGACAGTTCCGATAGAAATCATTAAAATATGTTGACAACTCTCTCTAACACATTCAATCAAAATCTAACATAAAACTCCTCCTGAAGGGAGGATTAATTGTTGTATTATATCTTATTGTAAACATGCAGTTGTTTTCGTGTTATGGCTGATCGGTCTGTGGTCTGATAGCATGATGAGTTTTTCATCATGCAGATTTATTATTTTGATAGGAATGATGATAATAATAATAGTAATAATCACAGCAGTGCATGAAAACACACATGGACCGTATTTCATGAACTGCATCAGACTTTCCAGTGTCTGGCCCCAGAGGAAATCTGAGAGTCCTTAAGCACACACAGGTCACAAAATTATGTCGACTCCAATATGTCGCGAGTGATTGTTGCTCACATATTGCAGAAAAAGTGGCACCGTGCATGCTTATGCATGGATTGCAGACATCTCGATTAGCAACGTGTGGCATTATTACTGTGAGGGGAAACGATCTCACGTTTCCAATTTGGTAAAAACTGTTGTCGGGTTTACAGCTGAGCAGTAATTGGATTAGAAATCATATTAATGAGTCAAACTAATGGCTGAGCCTGACTCTATTTATACACTGTTAAGTGTTGGGGGCAGGAGGGAGGTTGGACGGTGGTTTAGACTCGCTCGATTCGCCAACAGAGTCCGAGTCCCGCATGAGTGAGTGTTAGACATGAATACTACTTGATGAATTTATCCCGTAAAAAACATCAGGGTCGGCACATGCGTTGGCTCAAAGGAGAAATTGCGCATCAATCAACCGGGTTAGCGCGGACGCCGTCGAAAACATCTTAAACTGTCTCAGCCCTTGAGCAACCTTCCCGGGTGGAAAATGGTTTCGCCTGGTCAAACGCCGTTTTCCACCGAGGCAGAGCCCATGTTCGTGCAAAAAATAGCACAAACGCCGAAAGTGTGTGGAGTCAGCGGCGTGACGCACTCAGCCTGTGATCCAAACAACGCTGTCTTGAGTGCTCGCGGCAATATCCATGTTTGTACGCTCATTATTGCCACTACTCGGGAGTTTCGAGAGGGTGCTTATGCTTATCAAAGAGTGAATTATCAAGCATGACATAAACAGGCATAATTAGACCATCAATCAAGTAAATTAGTTATGGATTATCTCTCTGTAATTGACCCTTTTGTATTACAGGTTCAAAGTTAAATTTAGCAGAAGATTTTGAAAGTGGGCCGGCGTGCTGTGATTTATGCCTCCTTTCTCATGCCTCGCGTTAATATGGTGGAGATGTGCTCACCAAATTCCAGCGCTGACAATCTCTCTGGGCTGTGCAGCAGCTGCTGTTTTGTCTTTGCTGTATTGGTGATGACGGATCCCCTTGAAATCTGTCTGAAGGGAAGAAATTCGGCATACCCCGGCTTTCTTTCTTTAAATAAATTACTTGATCACGAAATGGGGCAGGAGTCGGTTTTAAGTGATGAATCACGCGCTAACACTCAAAAGAAAAAGCTTGGCAGTGAGCAGTCCGTGCCAATATGGCGCTCTCAGGATCCGTGTAATGCAAATACTTTCTGGCCGGGCTTCTCTGGGATCTCTAAATGAACTTGACATACTGTATCAGAGGAGATAACAACAAAAGAGCTGCCAGTGTGCGGAGGTGATTTGCATTGGGGCAGCGCCGGGCCTCCTGCTATACCTGAGTGAGCTCTCGCACAGCTTTCAAGACACCCGCTAAGCAAGCAGCTAGCCAGGAGACTGCGATGTGTGGAGATGTTTACCGCCGAGCCGCACGGGAGGCGGCGGCGGCAGCGGCGGCGGCGTGTTGCATCCTTCCACGTGGCCCCTTAGGTCACCGACCTGAGGGGCCTCTGCCTGGCCGCGAAATAGAGGGAAAGTTGAGGGAGCAATTTGGGCAATTTGAGATCTGGGCTCCATTTATTTAAATTGCACTGTTTTTCCAGGTGTAGGGCTCATTTAGGCAGCGCGCATGGTTGGAGCTGCTTTATGATGCATCAGCTCAGTCGAATAAACACAGGAAGCATCTGTGACATCACCCATATGCTGCTGGCGGGGTGTTTGGAGAGGTGGGGGTGCGTTTAAATAGTCCTTTTTTGGCTTGGGGAGGTTCCCAACCGAGTGAAATGACCCGGAAGTATTAATTCTAATTCTTTAAAAAGTCCATCAGGGGCGCCTCGCTGCTGCCTATGTTGGCTCCTATGGCATTTACAAACGGACGGGAAACAACGAGCGACACGATCGTCCGCCGCTCATTTGAGGCGCTTTCATCGCCTGCCATGAGTCATCATGAGGCGCCGCGGCTTCTTCGTCCCGCCGGAGCTCGGAGTTCGCACCAGCAGCGGTGTAACGCCACTGACGTCCCCGCAGGAAGCATCTTACTCATCCTGTTTGTGTTTTATCACTTAGCTATTTATCAAATGCTGCATTTTGTATTTATTTATTTATTTATTTATTTATTTATTTTACAATAAACGA